>PITA01002373.1:18911-163123 GCA_004023965.1 Spilogale gracilis | reverse complement strand
TTTTTTTTTTTTAAAGATTTTATTTATTTGACAGAGAGAAACACAGGCAGAGAGGGAACACAAGCAGGGGGAGTGAGAGAGGGAGAAGCAGGCTTCCCGCCGAGCAGGCAGCCCGATGTGAGGCTCGATCCCGGGTCTCCGGGATCATGACCTGAGCTGAAGGCAGTCGCTCAACCAACTGAGCCACCCAGGCGCCCCTAAAATTTTTTTTAAAAAATTAGGCTACATGCCTAGCATGGAGCCCAACAAGGGACTTAACTCATAACCCTGAGATCAAGACCTGAGCTGAAATCAAAAGTCAGATGCTCAACTGACTGAGTTACCCAGATGCCCCCAGGAATCTGCATTTTTTATTTTTTATTTTTATTTTTTTTAAAGATTTTTATTTATTTATTTGACAGAGAGATCACAAGTAGGCAGAGACAGGCAGAGAGAGAGGGGGAAGCAGGCTCCCCACTAAGCAGCGAGCCCAATGCGGGCCTCGATCCTGGGACCCTGAGATCATGACCTGAGCTGGAGGCAGAGGCCTTAACCCATTGAGCCACCCAGGCGCCCAGAATCTGCGTTTTTAAAGCCATCCAGCTCTTGGGCCATGCTGGGAAATTCTACTCTACTAGCAGTAATAAATTGGTCCTTCAAAATTCTTTATTGTTTTCCACTTTTTCTGGAGAAAAAGAGGCAAGAGAGCTTTATGTGACTGGCCTGTAGTGCAGCACGACAAAATTTCTCCTACCCTGGATGTCTTGCTTAGAGAGGTTGGGATTGGGGGTTGGGGAACAATGCCAAGTTCAGAATGCAGCACAGGGAACCATATAAATGTGGTTCTACAGTTGCTGATTCTACACAGTGACTGTCCACCCAAGTGCTTCTAGTTCAGTGAGGAACTTCTTGGAGGCCTTTTATTAATGTAGTTAATTGATAGTGTTTGTATCAGCCACTTAGAAGGCTAACAGGGAACTTCAAATTTGGTTACTCTCTTCAATTAATCAAACTTTCTTTTGAATACGAGGCTCTGTGCCTAAACCAGAGTTACAAAGGAATAAAGCACAATAGATACCATGACTTGTTATGAGTTGCTAGAGAATGGTGCGAGTCCTCAGCTACCAGAAACCCAGGAAAAAAGTGTAGGATCTGGAGTCACCCTGTCGATTTGATATTCCAGTTTGGTGCTAATCTCTCCAGGCTGATTTTCTATAGTGTTGTTTCACTTGTTTGGCTTTTGTAGGGATAGTCATTGTTCTGGTTTACAAGCAGAGGAGACAAATTTTGAGGTTCAAGTGTGGTTTAAGAGCAGCTTCTGTTTCAGGCAAGAAGACATCCCGCCATCCCTTGCACCAGGATCTGCACTACTTCCCCTTCAGGCCCAGCAATGACATAGTTTGTGCTTGGACAGCCATGGAGCATATCGACCAGAACAATGGCTGCTTGTGTGTGCTCCCCGGTACTCACAAAGGCCACCTGAAGCCACATGATTATCCCAAGTGGGAGGTATGTCTGCGGAGAGGATAAATCTCTCTCTCTCTTTCTTTCTTTCAATTTATGTATGTATGTATGTATGTATGTATGTATGTGACTCAGAGACACAGAGACAGGGATAAAGGCAGAGAGCTTGGGGCACCTGGGTGGCTCAGTTGGTTAAGCGACTGCCTTCGGTTCAGGTCATGATCCCGGAGATCCAGGATTGAGCCCCACATCAGGCTCCCTGCTTGGCAGGAAGCCTGCTTCTCCCTCTCTCACTCCCCCTGCTTGTGTTCCCTCTCTGGCTGTGTTTCTCTCTGTCAAATAAATAAATAAGTTCTTAAAAAAAAAAGGCAGAGAGCTTGTGATATTTACACATGTCAGAGGTGGTGGGGGCAGAGAGAGGCAGAAGGGGAGGAAGAGGGACATGCTGACTCTGCCGAGCACTAGCTTAGGTTACAGCTTGATCTTATGAACCTGAGATCATAACCCAATCCTAAAACCCAGAGTCAGACACCCAACTCCCTGAGCCATCCAGATGCCCCTAGAGAATAAATCTTAACCAGAATATCTATTGTTTTGATTTCTGATCAGATCCCATACAAAACTTTAACAAGAAGATGGCATTTCCTTTCTTAGCAAAACATTGTTTTAGGTTTTGGAATTAGGATCAGGGAAAATTCAAGGATGTCAGGTAAAGTAATCATTTTTCTTTCAACAAGTGTTGGAAAGCTGACCAGTGTGGGAAAATCTGGTAGGCGCTGTATTGGATCTGAGATCCTTAAGCCTCATTGCAGAGGTCAGACATAAACACTCACAACACCAGATGCATGTGTCGGCTGCCGAGTAACTCTTACCCAGTGATGGTTGGATCTTAGGATAAAGAAAAGGGAGGAATCATCTCTGTCCTGCTAGAGAGACCGATGAAGGCTGTGAGGAAGGATGAGTAGTATTCCATTGCGTGCCTGTTGCATGGTTTATTGATTGAACTATTGAATGCTTTTGAACCCATGAGATTAAATCAGCTCTTCAAAAATGATAATCTTGAGATCTAGAGCAGGAGGTACTGGAGGTGAGGAGTCCAGAGGCAGAGAAACCAGAGAGGAGACTATGAGTGTTTCAGGCATCAGACAATAAAGTCTGGAAACCCCAGAAGAGCATGTGTTGTTAAGGCAGGAAGACTGAAAGTGATTTGTTTTTGTTTTTGTTGTTGTAGAAGTGAAGAATATGGCTTTCAGGACTTCTGTCTCAATTAGTTACAATTCTTGCAGTGAGGATTAGTGCCAAGTGAAAATCTTTGAGTCTGGACTCTGATATAAAATCTGAAACTGTGAGATTCATAAACTAAGAGTTGAGGTTTAGGGAAAGTTTGGTGCAGGCAACAGAAGTGGGCTGTGTCTGACTTAAGCCAAAGCGTCTGTCCTGGAGAGTCGCAGGCACATGCTAAGTCCATGGAAAAAGGCTGGCTTGCTCTGGTAAGCAGGAGAGTAGGAGTCTCTATTCAGTGGGAACAGTCAGGTTGGGGCACCTGGTGGGGGCAGTTGAACTTTGACCATGACCAATGCCTTTGATCAATCCTCTGTTCAAATACAAAGTGACGACAGTGGGAGGTCAGATTGACTTAGGTGGTCATATATCCACCTGGCCAGGAGAGACGTACACTGGATCAAAGTCCCAACACAGTCCAGCAGGAAAGAATCCTTCCCCCAGAAGAATGTGGGAGAGTATCAGGAAGGCAAATGGGATACTGTGCTCCCCCCATAACCATTACTTAAAACAATAAGTAACATTGGAAGTAGTTATAAAAAAACACAATGCTGTAATTTATTATTCCTTCTTTATTCTGGATGTGACATGAGAACTTTCTGAGCTGAGGAAACTTAACATTTTGTCTCTTCTGGCATGGGAAAACAGTTTGCTTTCCAGGGGCACTCCTGAATAAAAGAAGAATGATTTAGGCAAAGTTCCGGGGGAGGAGGATATCATGTTAGGAAAGAGTGATTACAGATTCAAGGTGGAGGGGAGATCTCCCATCTTAACTGCAAAATGCAAAGTTGGTCCAGATCACTTATAATTCAGTAATTAAGGGTAAGTAGACATTTCATATTCTTCATTTGGTCCCCCAAATCCATGAAACAACCAGATATCTGAGAAGTTTCTATATATTTACAGTTCCTTTTAAGAATCTATTTATCGGGGGTGTCTGGGTGGCTCAGTGGGTTAAAGGCTTTGCCTTCGGCTCAGGTCATGATCTCAGGGTCCTGGGATCGAGCCCCACATCGGGCTCTCTGCTCAGCAGGAAGCCTGCTTCCCCCTCTCTCTGCCGGCCTCTCTGCCTACTTGTGATCTCTCTCTGTCAAATAAATAAATAAAAAGCTTGAAAAAAACTATTAAAAAAAGAATCTACGTATCTCTTTCTCCTGGCAGAACTTAGGAAACCTTTGCTTTTCCTAATAAGTCATTGATAAAATTCTTAATCATTGGGTTCCTCAAATAGTTTTGGGTTCTCTTATGTGTTCTAGGGAGGAGTTAACATAATGTTCTATGGGATCGAGGACTATGATAAAAACTGCCCCCAACTACACCTTGTGATGGAGAAAGGAGACACTGTTTTCTTCCATCCTTTGCTCATCCATGGATCTGGTTGGAACAAAACTCAAGGATACCGGAAGGTATGCATTCACATCACTGTACTTTCCAAATATGTTAGAAATGAAAATGTCAAGATATGTTAAACTTTATGGGATTTGTGACATTGAACTAAACTGGCCTTTAGTCTGGTTTAGTTTACCTGGAAATCTATTGCTACCTCATGCTTTTTTGCTCATATCAGTAAGAAGCCAGGTGACCTCAGGATCCCAATCCTACTGGTACTGAACATTCATAGAATTGCTTCAGAGGAAGAAAATACTTTCAGAAGCAGAAACAATGGCTGACATATAAAAATCACAAAATTTGGAATGTATGTAACTTATAATAACCACATAAGAGGAAAGTTTATAATAGCTTTGTTATTTGGAAAACTGTTACTGATTCTAAACAAAGGTTCTGAGTTGGCTACCCAGACCTCAGATTTTGCAGGCAGCCATATTTTTCATCCCTGAGCTCCAGAATTTGTTTTTAGCTTCAGAATGTTTTTAAAAACCTAATGATTTCATTGCTTACATTAAAAACTGAGAAAAATTCTCATAGTCCCAGATTTCTCGCTTCTCAAAAATTCAGCAGATCTGACAATACTGTGGACTCACATTTCCCCATAAACTTGGCTCTTGATACTAAATATTGGGGGCTTCTTTGGGGCTGAGTGAAACCTTCCAGTTTGTCACACTGACTCCCACTTTCTCCCTGAGGTCAAGGGTTAGTTACCAGGTTTCATTTTCTATCCATTCATATCTCCATCAGGTTGACAGGGCCATGATGAAGGTGAGGCAAGAAGGCACTCTCTTCTGAATCAAAATTTAATGGGGGTGGAAGAATGTTGCCAAAAAACCCCTCAGCAATTAAGTTAGATGATATTTTAGGGAAGTTTTTAGAAATTAAAAATTGAAAAAAATATCCATGCTGTAAGGTGGTATCTCTGAATCCGCCAGAACCTTACACCAGTTAGAATGGCAAAAACCGACAAGGCAAGAAACAACAAATATTGGAGAAGTTGTGGAGAAAGGGGAACCCTCTTACACTGTTGGTGGGAATGCATGTTGGTGCAGCCACTTTGGAAAACAGTGTGGAGGTTCCTCAAAAAATTAAAAATAGAGTCACCCTATGACCCTGCAATTGCAATGGGTATTTACCCCAAAGATACAGATGTAGTGAAAAGAAGGGCCATATGCACCCCAATGTTAATAGCAGCAATGTCCACAATAGCCACACTGTGGAAGGAGCCAAGATGCCCTTCAACAGACAAATGGATAAAGAAGATGTGGTCCATATACACAATGGAATATTACTCAGTCATCAGAAAGGATGAATACCCAACTTTTGCATTGACTTGGATGGGACTGGAGGAGATTATGCTAAGTGAAATAAGACAAACAAAGAAAGTCAGTTATCATATGGTTTCACTAATTTGTGGAACATAAGGAATAGCATGGAGGACATTAGGAAAAGGAAGGGAAAAACAAAGGAGGGGGGGAATCAGAGTGGGAGAAGAACCATGAAAGACTATGGACTCCAGGAAACAAGCTGAGGGTTTTAGAAGGGAGGGGTGTGGGTGGATGGGTGAGCCCGGTGATGGGTAGTAAGGAGGGCATAGATTGCCTGGAGCACTGGGTGTTATATGCAAACAATGAATCATGGAACACTACATCAAAAACTAATGATGTACTGTATGGTGACTAACATAACACAATGAAAAAAAAAATCCATGATGAACACAATGCCAACATTTAAATAAAGACTAGATCAGACGCTCCACCAATATGACCCTCAGAAGGGTGCAAGCAGGGGGATAGCCACAATGGCATAAATAATATGAGTGTTTCTGAGTTTCACTAATTTGGGCCTTTATCATGTATTCTTAGCCCCAAAATTCAACTTGAAATGAAAAATGGAAATTTGTGTGTGTGTGTGTGTGTGTGTGTGTATGTGTATAAAAACAGGAAGCTAAGACAAATAGTCTGAAAGTTTACATGAGTCAGAAAGTTGTAACACATGCTATATGATCAGGATCATAAACTGAGATAGGATAACTACATATCGAAAGGTTCCGTGTTAAAAAGTTGAGAATACTATGATTGCTGTATGAAAATAAAAGTTACATAATATAAAAAAACCCAAGTAATGTGAGTGCTAATACCCTGACTTTGCCATTTTTCAATAGTTTTTCAAGTAGTTTAATGTTTGGGAAAATATGAACCCTTAAAAAAAATATAAAAACACACATGTACGGGTGTGCCCTTTTCCTCTTTGGCCTCAGGTGTCATTCCTCTTTGGCATGGTGTGGGGGCATCAGTGGGAAATGGAGTTTGTGACTCCACTGCCTAGAAATTCAATGTCCTGGGCAAAGCGGGCAGTCCTTCCAGTAGGCATAGTCACAAGAAAACTAACCTGAAACTAGGAAAAGGAGTTTTTAGATCAGCTTATAACTTTTTCAAGAATGGGGAGAACCAAGTAACCTCCATCTTACCTTCAGACGGGATCAAGATGGGGATCATACATGAATGCTATTATTGGACTTCAAGTGTCTGTTTTATTTCAGAGGGGTGGTGTACACATCATTGCCCCTTGCCAGGTGTTTTTGTGGGTTGTTATTTGTTTTTCATAATCTGTAGCCCTTGAAATGACAACCACCACAAACTCAACTGAGTAACTACCCTAACTAAGAGGATGATGAAGAATCCTGGGAACACATTCCTGTTTAGGATTTGAGGATATCCACACACTAGAAAAATCACATGTTATAAAGTTAAAGTCCTCTTACTCCTGTCATTATTATCTTCCCTGCCCATTTTGTAAACAAATATCACAGGGAGCTAAAAACCTCTTGTATTTCTCAGTCAGACTTAAACTGTACCTGGGGGGAAAAAAAGATACTGAACCCAGAAGACACTAATACAGGACAGGATGGAACATTCTGGAAATCAAACGCTGAGTGAAATAGCTGACTTTCTAAAAGAAGTCTCCCTGTTCGGTTGCTGGTGTTAATGAAACGGATTTTTTCCCAGTATTAATCCTGTCACTCTGCACAGGCAATTTCCTGCCATTTCGCCAGTGCCGACTGCCATTACATTGACGTGAAAGGCACCAGTCAAGAAGCCGCGGAGAGGGAGATTACAGAGTTAGCGAACAAATTATATGGAATTCCAAAAGACATCAGACTGAAGGTACGTTTTTCTGAGATGATAGGTAAAGACTTTTTTTCTTCAAATGCTTAATAACTCTCATACCTGTTGTAATTGAGAAGTATAACGTGCTTTGTTTAGAGCGCCTTGCAGAAGCGTTGCTGAGAGCCACTAAGAGTGACAGTGGAATTTCAGCTCGTACTCACTTCCCCGGCTGGGGCCCCTAACATCCTGTGCTTCTGTATGTCTTGGGTCACCCTGGTACGCAGGCTCTCCTGTTCCAGGACGCACAGGTGGAAACAGAAAACAGATCTGGAGGAGAGCAAGTGAAGGACAAAGGCTACCTTCCGAATGCACAGAAAAAAAGTTCAAGGCTTGGGCTCTCAACCACAGGCCTCCTTTATTTGTATAGATCAGAGTATTTACATATCTACAAATCCAATGAGACTCCCAGAAAGCCGTTCTTTTTTTTTTTTTTTAAGATTTTATTTATTTGACAGAGAGAAACACAGCCAGAGAGGGAACACAAGCAGGGGGACTGAGAGAGGGAGAAGCAGGCTTCCTGCAGAGCAGGGAGCCCGATGTGGGGCTCGATCCCAGGTCTCCGGGATCATGACCTGAGCCGAAGGCAGTCGCCCAACCAACTGAGCCACCCAGGCACCCCAGAAAGCCGTTCTTAAGCAAGCTTTTGTTTGAATCAGTTCACATGTGGAGTTTCATGGAGGAGACTTCAGAATCCACTGATGCTTATCAATGGGGGCATGAGACACTGTTTTGAACTCTTTCTACTTAATACACATAACTTGTAAATTCTTTGTAACTAGTGAACATAAAAACTGGGGAGGATCACCAGACAAATTATAGTCAAAGCAAATAAACATATTTACTTTGTGGACGAAGTGCACTTTAGCCTCTGTACCAAGAAGCTGATCCTATGTTTTAATTTGCATTAATCATAAATGCATGTGTTTCCTATGGGGGTGATAGGACCCCCACGGAGACCGAGCGTCATGATAATTCCAGGCCTTCCGGTACCGTGAAGAGTACCACACACTAACACTAAGCTACCGTGTCATGGGGAGTCATCTTCTGAAACTCCTTCCCAGCTTAAGCATCTCACTTCTCCCTTGCCCCTGCTCCCTTTAGAACATATGAATCTATCTCATATCTGAAAAGGCTCTCCTTTCACATTTGCAGATGGTAGATAGTCTTGTCCATCTGCCTTGGTCCAGTACTTAAAATGTTTTATGAAGGCATCATATGTTGTCAGATGGGGCTCCCATGCAACAGCCTGGAGTTTCAAGTAGAAAAAAAAATGCATGCATTATGTTTGAGGTTTGTCAGATTGTGATAAATGATTTGCCTCCTGTATTTCTTTCATTTATTTGAAGGAGGGGGGGGAGAGAGAGGGAGAGAGAGAGAGAGAGACAAGGCGAGCAGGAAAGGCAGTAGGCAAAGGGAGAAGGAGAAGCAGACTCCCTGCTGAGTAGGGAGCCTAACATGGGCCTCTATCCCAAGACCTTGAGATCATGACCTGAGCCAAAGACCAACGCTTAACAGACTGAGCCTTTCTTTATTTAAAATGATAGTCTGGCAGATACAGTTTCTCCGCTTTACTTAGAATAATATCAGCTTCTGCTACATAGTTCTTTGTGAGAGCTCTTTCATATCCCTAGTCTTACTTCCTTTACCAAATCCCAGTGGATCATTCTCAATTAAAAAAAAAATAGATCTCTTTATTTATTTGAGAGAGAGAGAGTGCATACAAGAGAGAGGATGCATATAAGAAGAGGGAGAGGGGAGGGGGAGGGAGGGAATCTCCAAGAGCCGCCCCTCTGAGTGAGGAGCCCCACAGGGGGCTCAAACCTACCACTTTGAGATCAGGACCTGAGCTGAATATTTGACTGAGCCACCCAGGCTACCCTCACTCCACACTCTTTTTTTTTTTTTTTTAAAGATTTTATTTATGTATTTATTTGACAGAGAGAAACACAGCTAGAGAGGGAACACAAGCAGGGTGAGTGAGAGTGGGAGAAGCAGGCTTCCTGCCGAGCAGGGAGCCAAATGTGGGGCTCAGTCCTGGGACTCTGGGATCATGACCTGAGCCGAAGGCAGTCGCTTAGCCAACTGAGCCACCTAGGCGCCCCTCACTCCACACTCTTTATGGTTTTTTTTTAAAATACGATTTTATTTATTTATTTGACACAGAGAGAGAGATCACAAGTAGGCAGAGAGGTAGGCAGAGAGAGAGGAGGAAGCAGGCTCCCTGCGGAGCAGAGAGCCCGATGTGGGCCTTGATCCCAGGACCCTGAGATCATGACCTGAGCCGAAGGCAGAGGCTTTAACCCACTGAGCCACCCAGGCACCCTCACTCCACACTCTTAAGGAAAGAGTGAAAAGTCCAAGGGTTTGGTCTGAGTGATGTAAGTGACAGAGCTACATTTTGGAGTCACGTCCAATTCTAAAACCATTTTTTCCACCTGACCTAGAGGTTGGCTCAAAAATTAATAAGACACAAAAAAGTCTGAATTGTTTTATTAAGAACAAAGGAAAGGGACGCCTGGGTGGCTCAGTTGGTTAAGCCACTGCCTTCGGCTCAGGTCATGATCCTGGAGACCCGGGATCGAGTCCCACATCGGGCTGCCTGCTCGGCGGGAGGCCTGCTTCTCCCTCTCTCACTCCCCCTGCTTGTGTTCCCTCTCTGGCTGTGTTTCTGTCAAATAAATAAAATCTTTAAAAAAAAAAAAAAAAGAACAAAGGAAAAAAAAACAAATCAAGCCGTAAGCCATGACATTATTTTCACTTAGGAGCAGATCCCTCTAAATGGGGTAGAGTCTAAAGGGACACAGGACAAGGGCGGGTGTGGGCTCTTGTGACCCAACACTGTGCTCAGCTGGTTGAAGATACCTGTGGTCAACAGCAGTACCAGGTAATACATGCTGACCTTCTGGGCACTTGCTCTCTTAGTTTGACCAACACTCTTCTAGATGTGGCAAGTACATTATTTGGAGCCTTAGAATATGGTTTATTTACTAATTGACAGAACTACTGCACAGAGTTTTTCCATTGAACTGTTGGTAGATGCTGGAAATCTGCTTTGTCTCATGCTGAACAGATTCCCCGGCGGTCCATCAACTCACTGTGTCCGATTTTATTCCCAGGATGTATTTAGATTTCGAGTGCAGCTGGTGAAAGGAAAGAGAATCAACCTGTGAGGCAGCCCTCTGCTGGAGCTCTTGGAGAGAAAACCAAAATGAATCAAGGTTCCTGGGAAAAATGTTTTCTTAACAAGCTGTCCTAATCTTTCCTATCACTTGTTTTCTGAATCATGATCTGGGGATCGGGTACTTCCTGGCCCGAGGTTAGTTCTGCATGCAGAGCTGTGGCTTTCATGGAGGAAGAGATGTAACAGTGGCCAATCACTGTTTTCAGGAAAACTAACTGAGGGTTGCACCTAATAAAAGTGACTGATGTCTAATTTAAGTGTGTTCAGTCAGTTTCTTTCATTCAGTTAGCTCTTTGCCCAAGCAGAAAAGAATCCTTTGAGACTCAGGGTATGTGGGCTTTTGCATCCCTCTTCTGGAAAACCCACCACGGCCTGACTTCATCGGAGAGACTTCTCAGATCTAGAGCCCCGTCTAACACAGGCATGTGTGATGAAGGGCACGGTGCGGTGGAAATAAGAGTGATGTTTGTGCTCTGACACCGCACTCCTTGCCTCACTTCTCCAACCCAAGCTGCCTCCTTAAACAAATAGACTGGCTCTTTCCAAGTCGTTTTTTCTGTTCCTGAAGAAGACAAAGGTGGCTTCATCTGCTATTTTTTATTGAGAAGGCAGCTGAAAACCCTCAGCATTTATTAATGAAATCTAAACTCTTTCAAACTACAGGGACAATTTTAGAGACTTTGGGTTTCTAATGGGCATGAACTGGGGGAATTTATTTTATTTTAAAGATTGTATTTGCTTATTACACACACACACACACACACACACACACAAGCATGCATGAGTAGTGGCTACGAGCAGAGTGAGAGGCAGATAGGCCAGTGAGTAGGGAGCCCAGCTAGGGGCTCAATCCCAGGACACTGTGATCAAGACCTGAGCCTAAGGCACAGGCTTAATCCACTGAGCCACCCAGGGGCCCCATGGGGGTGATTTAATTTTATTCAGTGCTGTATTTCTACAAGAGACATAGTCCTGATTTTTAAAACTAACAATTTGCTAAGAAATAAAAAAGAGTCCCTTTCTTGTCAATCTGCTAAGCACAAGTTTTCCTAAATTGAGTTTCACTGTTTTCCTCAGTTTCTTTGTGAGGACACCCTATTTTTAAGCTCAGGTCCAGCTGGAAACTGAAGACAGCAACGCTACCCTGACAGGGTTAAGGGAACTGGATTATGGAGTAAATGGAAATAAAACGTACATAAGGGATGCCTGTGTAAACAGCATGTATGGAGCACTGGTGCCACCAAAAAGCCTTTTCAAACTAATTTCAAATGTAAAATAAATTTGAAAAAATAAACATCAGTAGGAAAGCCAGCTAGTATAATTTGTTACTTCCCTTATGCATTTTTGAGTGCATGCCAACGAGTCAATCAGGAAACAATTCATTGCCCATTTTATCTGTGTCCCTTTTGTCCATTCTTTCATTTCACAAATATCCAATCATTCAGTCCAGGTAATAGGACTAGATGTGGAAGAAAGACAATACCGGGATGAGTTAGGACGGCTCATTTTGTCCATGTAGACCTGCCTGGGAAAGGAGGGAGCAAAGGTCAGCAGCAAAATGAAGCGCTGTAAGGGGACTATCTGGGCGTCTAGGCAGAATGAGGAATAGCTGCTTTCACAGTGGGTGTAAAGGGGATTTACCCTGGGTGAGTGTTACCTGCCCAGAGGCTAACCTCAAAGGACTACAGGAAAGGACTACAAAGTACAGACCAAAGCAAATAGAAAGACTCCCCTTCTATGATGATTGGTGCAGACAGCCTAGGAAAAACAGACCTTTGCACCTGGTATTTGCTTGGAGCTCCCCTTTTGTGAACCACAGATTGAACCAGGTTGCAAAGCTTCTGAATGAATCAATAATTACTGTCAACAACATGGTCATGTTTCCCAAGGCCAATTCTAGTAATAGAGCTCCATGGTTTGCACCAATCTTTTCTTACTAACCCAGGGCAGCACTGCAACTCACCTCCTGTACCCACCCCGAGGTTCAGCATGGCCTAACACTTGGCACTTGATACTTTTTCTGAAAGCATGATTTTTTTCTACGTTAATGTTCTGCCTTCTCACATAGCAATGGTAGGCCCCTTGACAGCCCTGCTTATTCCTTCCCCCCCCTGCCCCCCCACCCCGCCCCAGGCCACTTAAACTGCCCTCCCTCACGAGGCACTTGCTACTTAAAGGCTTGCTCAATGTGAACACCAAACTTCTGACTTTCGCAGCCATCCCTCCTATATAAGAGAGGGTCCTCTTAGACATTGAGACACTGACACGCAGAACCGCGGCACTTATTTCCGGTCCCAGACTGCTCTCTTTTTCCTGAGTGTTCCACGCACCTCTGATTCCACGGCTGTCTTCACCAAACCTCTTCCCTATAGGTTGGGGGCTGGAAAAGCTGGTGACTGTGACTGAGAAGTTGGCTCCCTCCTCAGAAGCTCTAGAAAATGTCTGTGTTGAGTCCAACATTTTTTCTTTAAAGTTTTATTTATTTTTTAAAAAGTAATCTCTATACCCAATGTGGGGCTTGAACTCACAACCCTGAGATTAGAATTCGGATGTTCCACTGACTGAGACAGCCAGGCACCCCTAGTTTGTTTTCTTTTTTGGGAGGAGAGAGAGAAAGGGGGGCCCCCACCGCATCCCTCAGATGAGCAGGGGTTAAGGCAGAGGGAGACAGAGAAGCAGACTCCCCACTGGACAGGGAGCCTTATGCAGGTTGGATCCCAGGACCCCCAAATCATGACCTAAGCTGAAGGCAGACTCTCAAACTGAACGACCCAGGCTACCCCAGAGACCTTGCTTTCAGTTTTCTGGGGGTATATAACCAGAAATGGGGTTGCTGTATCATATGGTATATCTATTTTTAATTTTTTGAGGAAACTCCATACCGCTTGCAATAGTGGATGTACCAGTTTGCATTCCCACGAACAGAGCAAAAAATTTCAACTTTCTCTACATCCTCACCAACACTTGTTATGTGATTATTAGAATTTGCTTTTATTTGATAATAATGAGATTGAGGATTTGTCTTATTGTTACAGGCTTTCTGTGACTGACCTGCTATATGCTGGTTTACTTCTTAGTCCTAGGTGTACCTTCCTCCTTAAATGTTGTAGAAAAGATTTCATGTAGCTATACATGGCTCAGATGTCCTGAGAGACTAACCTTACTTTTCTTTCTCATTCATGGCATGCCTGACCCCCCGTCATAATTCCAAGCCTCAGGGATTTTAACGGAAGCAGAATGCGACACCAAGTCCTAAATGCAATGCGGGGTGCTATTCTATGTCCTGGAAGGTAGGGGAAAGAGGGTGGGGACAAGGGTTTGTGCCAGGGTGATGTGTGAAATATGTAACAAGGGCAGCATTAAGGAGACATCCTGCAGAGAGGAATGTGGCACATCTTGATGGTTTGTGAAGTTCCTGAGAAGTGGGCAACTCATCCAGCTAACTGCAAGTGCTCCAGGAAAGCGGCCAGACTTCAGAAGGCTCACAAGGAAGGCTGGTCCCTATGGCAGGTTAGGGCCTGGGTCTTGCAGGCTGGCTCAGTCCATGTCCACTATTTCCAGAGCAGCATGTCCCCTGCTCTCTGTCCCTGGTGCCTCAACTCAGAGTAACATCCAGGCACCTTTACTCAAGTAGGGAGTATTGCATACATCATCCAGACAAAAAGATCAATAAGGAAATGATGGCCTTTCAATGACACTTTAGACCATATAAATTAATAGATACATACAAAACATTCCACCCAAAAGCCAGCAGAGTACACAGTTTTCTCACATGTACATGGACCATTCTCTAAGATAGAGCACACACAAGGACACATGACAAGTCTCTTTTCTGGATTAAAACTCTTCACAGCATAGGGATAGAGGGAATATACCTCAATATCATAAAAGTCATCTATGAAAAGCCCACAGCCAATATCATTTTCAATGGGGAAAAATTGAGAGCTTTCCCTCTAAGGTCAGGAACATGGCGGGGATGTCCATTATTACCACTGCTGTTCAATACAGTACTAGAAGTCCTAGCCTCAGCAATCAGACAACAAGAAGAAATAAAAGGCATCCGAATCAGTAAAGAAGAAGTCAAACTCTCACTCTTTGCAGAAGACAATACTCTATGCGGAAAACTCAAAAGACTCTACCCCCAAACTGCTAGAACTCATACAGGAATTCAGCAAAGTGGCAGGATATAAAATAAATACACAGAAATCAGTTGCATTCCTATACACTAACAATGAGACAGAAGAAAGAGAAATTAAGCAGTTGATCCCAAAACTATAGAATATTATGAAATAATTCTAAAATGTATATGGAATCACAAAAGATCCCCAAACTACCAGAGCAATCTTAAGGATAAACAGCAAAGGTATCATCCTCCCTGATTTCAAACTACATCACAGAACTATAGTTAAAGAGTATATTATTGGTACTAACATAAACACACAGAGGAATGGAACAGATTGAGAGCCCAGAAAAGACCCACACATATATGAACAATTAATCCATGACAAAGGAGCCAAGAACATAGAATGGAGAAAAGATAGTTTCTTCAACAAATGGTGCTGGGAAAACTGGACAGCTGCATGCAAAAGAATGAAACTGGACCACTGTCTTATACCACATACAAAAATTAACTCAAAATAGATTAAAGACTTGAGAGTAAGACCTGAAACCATAAAATTCCTAGGAGTAAACTAAGTTAGTAAACTCCTTGACATGTGCCTTAGTGACATCTTTGTGGGTATAGCTCCAAAGGTAAGGGAAACAAAAGCAAAAATAAATGAGACTACATCAAACCAAAAAGCTTCTGCCCAGCAAAGAAAACAATCATCAAAACGAAAAGGCAACCTACCAAATGGGAGAAGACATTTGCAAACCATGTATCTGATAATAGGTTAATATCCAAAATACATAAGGAAATCACACAACTCAACAACAAAAAGACAAACAACCTGATTTAAAAATGGGAAGGAGATCTAATAGACATTTTTCTCCAAAGAAGACAGGGCCAAAAGGCACTTGAAAAATGCTTGACATCACTAATTATTAGGGACATGCAAATCAGAAGCACAATGAAGTATCACCTAACACCTGTTAGAATGGCTATTATAAAAAGACAAGAAATAACAAGTGTTGGAGAGGATGTGGAAATACGGGAACTCTTATTCACTGTTGGAAGGAATGTAAATTGATGTGGCCACTGTGGAAACACTATGGAGACCCCTCAAAAAAATTAAGAACAAAACTACCATAGGACCCACTTATTCCACTTTTGCATATTTATCCAAAAAGAACACAAAAACATTAATTCAATAAGACATTCACCTTTATGTTCATTACAGCATTATTTATAATAGCCAAGGGAAGGGAAAAAAAACCTGTGTTCATCAGCAGATGAATGGAGAAAGATCTGGTATATTTATCATGGAATATTACTCAACCACAAAAAAGAATGAAATCTTACCATTTGTGACAATATGGGTGGAATGTGAGAGTATTATGTTAAGTAAAATATGTTAGAGGAAGAAAAATACTGTATTTCACTCCTATGTGGAATCTAAAGAAACCCAAATAAACCAAAATAAAACCCAAGAAACCCAAACAAACAAAATTAAACTCCAAGATACAGAAAACAGACTAGTGGTTACCACAGAAGAGGGATGGAGGGTAGGCAAATGGTGTGAAGGAAGTCAACTGTATGGTGATGCTTGGTAACTAGACTTGTAATGGTGATCACACTGTAGTGTATACGGATGTTGAATTATAGAGGAGTACATCTCGAACTCACACACACATAGATATCTATATACATAGTTATATATGTATATAAGTGAACGGGGTAGGGGTGCCTGGGTGGCTCATTCAGTGAAGCACCTGCCTTCGGCTCAGGTTATGATCTCAGGGTCCTGGGATTGAGCCCCACCTCATGCTCACTACTCAGCAGGGAGCCCGCTTCTCCCTTTCCCTCTGTCTCTCCCCCTGCTTGTGCGCTCTCTCTCTCTCCAATAAATAAAATCTTTTACAGGAAGCAACTGTGAACGACATAGAAACCGAACACTCAGAAATACAAACTTTCTCTTGGTCGGTTTGGGGATTTCTGCCCTAGTTTGGGAGCCGGTGATCCTTTTCTGTCAAGGATCTGGCTCTTTACTATCAAGAGCCAGATGGTAAATATTTTCTTCACAAGCGGCACTCTCTCGACAACGCAAGCAGGATGGCAGCCAGGGACAACAGCTACGGGAAGAGTTGTGGCTACAATCTAGTAAATCTCTATTTACAGAAATAGGCTATCTGCCAGATTTGACCCTGGGGCTCTTGTTTGCCTGCACTGGATGAGTCTGTATTTATGAAAGCAAACAATTGTCATGTACCTTGACAAAAAGCTTTACCTGGCATCGTGAGAACAATGCTTCAGAACACTTCCTGTTTCTTTGAGATGAACAGGAAGGAGCTGTGAAACTGGCTCTGCCCCATGCAAAGCACGGCTTGCTTCTTGATGAGATGTGCAACTGTTGGTTTATTTTTCCCTTGATGTGGGCAACTGTTAATGTGGATTAACTTTGAGACACTCTGAAGTGTTATCTAATTGAAGACTTATCCCCTGAATTCTCTGGTGTAACTTGTAGCCCAGAAAGAGGCTGCTCTGAGACAGGGTGGGAGATACATAGTACTCAAGGACCCCACTCAAATATGCACACCGGTATCTATCAGAAATCTTGGTTGCAAATGACAGAAACTGACCTTGAGCATGAGAAACAGAAATCAGACCGTGTTAGCAGGCTCTCCAGGACTTAGGGAAATGCTGTGTGGCTGGGGGGCCGAGTGGGTTGTGGACAGGAGCACAGCACAGTGGCTACGGTGATGGATGTGCCTCCCCCCACCTGCCACCCTCTCCACCCCACCCCCACCCACCGCTGCTCCAGGGCCCCTTGCTTTGGAGTCAAAGCTCTGGGGACAGAGTGTGAGCCACGAACTATGACTGCCACAGAGGTGGAAACAGATCATGGGCCTTCCTGGTTCTGTTTGCCACCTACCCTAAGACCACGCTCCGTGGTGGGGTGGGACTGCCTCAAAGCAAGATCAGGTTGCAAAAAGAAAGAAGACCGAGAAAATGTTTTCATCTGCTACAACAGCCACACATCTGGATTTCATAGTCTGCCTGCGGGGAACGGTAACACCTACTGTGAACTTGGTGAAGGGAAGGGCTGTGTTCCGACTGGCTCTCTTAGGCCTGTACTAGGTGCCTGTCTCAGCCCTTGTGTGACACAGGTTCATCACTGATAATCTGGGAAGCACACTGGGGCCCATGGGAGCTCCGGCCTGGTGCAGAATTCCTCGGGCTGCCGCGGAACTCATTATGGGGTCACTGTCAGTACTTCAATAGGTCACACCCTCAGGTTTTTTTTTCTTTGGGAGAGAAAGAAAGCACAGGGAGGGGAGGGGCATGGGAAAGAGAATCAAGCAGGCTCCACGCCTAGTGCAGTGCCGAAGGCGGGGCTGGATCTCACAACCCTGAGATCATGACCTGAGCGGAAATCAAAAGTCAGACACTCAACCGACTGCACCATCTATGTGCCCCATACCCTCAATTTCTAAGTAAAATTATAAAATAGAATAGAGTGAAAAGACAGAGAAGAAATCAGAGAGCAACACATAAGAAAGCAGTGTTTTCTGTTTTATTTTCTTTTAAAGATTATATTTAGTTATTTATCAGAGAAAGACAGAGAGAGAGCACAAGCACGGAAAGCAGCAGGCAGAGGGAGAAGCAGGCTCCCTGCTGAGCAAGGAGCCCAAAGCTGGACTCGATCCCAAGATCTTGGGATCACTGACCAAAGCCAAAGGCAGATGCTGAACTGACTGGCCACCCAGCTGCTCCTGGATTTCTTTGTGGTCACAAAGTATGGAGCCCATGAGCCTTGTTCATGACACACACTGTATTAGTGTGCTAGGAATGCTATCCTGAATACCCTAGATGAGTGGCTTAGTGACAGCCTTGTAGTTCTGGAGATCAAGGTGCAGATAGGACTGTGTCTTCCAAGGCCTCCCTCCTTGGCTTAGAGCTGGCCATCTTCCCTGTGTCCTCAACATAGGCTTCCTTCCATGTGTCTGTGTCCTGACGTCTTCTTACAAGGACGCCAGTCACATTGGATTAGGGCCCATCCCAGTGATCTTATTTTTTTTTTAAGATTTTATTTATTTGACAGAGAAACACAGCCAGAGAGGAAACACAGCAGGGGGAGTGAGAGAGGGAGAAGCAAGCCTCTGCTGAGCAGGGAGCTCAATGCGGGGCTCAATCGCGGGACTCTGGGACTCTGGGATCATGACCCCAGCCTAAGGCAGAAGCTTAATGACCGAGCCACCCACGCACCCCCTCGCCCCCCACCTTATTTAATTCTAATTGCCTCTTTAATGACCCTATCTCCAAATACAGTCACATTATGAGCTACTGGGAATTAGGAATTTTGGGAAACAACAGAGCGCATAACACACACCTTGAAGCTTTCAAGCAGTGGGTGAAGTTCAGGAGCTTCACCCTTGCTTCTGTTTTCTTTGGTAACCCACTTCCAAACATGATTGTAGTTTTTTTGTTTTTTTTTAAAGATTTTATTTATTTATTTGACAGAGAGAAACACAGCCAGAGAGGGAACACAAGCAGGGGGAGTGAGAGAGGGAGAAGCAGGCTTCCCGCCGAGCAGGGATCCCAATGTGGGCCTCGATCCCGGGTCTCCAGGATCATGACCTGAGCCGAAGGCAGTGGCTTAACCAACTGAGCCACCCAGGCGCCCCGATTGTAGTTTTAATATGTGCCTTTCTTTTTCCAGCATCCAGATTCCTTTATTTCTTGGTAGCATTGGTATTTCTTGGTATAACGAACTCTTATAGCTTAGAGAGAGCCAATCTTCATCAGTGGCCTGAGACAATTTTAAAAATTATAGTAAGGATGGTTTAGAGATACTTCTTAGCAGAATGAACGACAAGGGACCGACCATTAGGATAGAAATAACATGTCTCCCTAAGTCACTAATTTTTGTGTTTTATTTCCAGAGCACAAGGAGTCAACATGGCCATTATGAGAATAAATGTGGTCAGCAGTGTCTTCAACTCCCAGAGGACATTTTACTAGTAGTTATTAGTATGCTATTATTATGGAGTAACATCTTTTCATATGCATTTCGTTCCTTGGACTTCAAAATGAACTGGAAATGATAAGGCCTGTCTTTCGAAGTAAAGGCATCCAGCTTGTGGATGGAATATCAAAAGAGATCACATAGCACAGCAGCGACTGTCTAAGTGCTAGTTGTAATGCGTATTAACCCTCACAAGTATGAAGTAAGGAAGGAAAACGATGTTGCTTCATTTTACGGTAATATGCTTTCTGAAAAGGAGTTTAGTTATTTTGGGCAAGAAATGATATTGGCAAATCCAGGAGTTCTGATCCAGTCCAGGCGTTTTCTATCATCATACTCAGCATACTTGCTGATGCTTTTTTTTTTTTAAAGATTTTATTTATGTATTTGACAGAGAGAGAGAGATCACAAATAGGGAGAGAGGCAGACAGAGAAAGAGGGGGAGGCAGGCTCCTTGTTGAGCAGAGAGTCCGATGTAGGGCTCGATCCCAAGACCTTGAGATCATGACCTGAGCCTAAGGCAGAAGCTGAAACTCCTGAGCCATCCAGGCACCGCCCCCCTTTTTAAAGATTTTATTTGTCAGAAAGACAAAGAGAGCACAAGCAGGGTAGGTGGCAGGCAGTAGGAGAAGCAGTCTCCCCACTAAGCAAGGAGCCCGATGCTGGACTTGATCCCCCAACACTAGGATCATGACCTGAGAGGAAGACGGACGCTTCATCTACTGAAGCACCCAGGTGTCCTCTTTAGGATGCTCTTTACTCACAATTCCAAAGAACACCATGGGCTGTGGTTTATTTTCCTTGGTGAAGCTTGGAGGATATGCAGTGGGAAATGTCTATTTTAGCTCCAGTTCCTTAAACACCAGGGCTGGAGGCAGAAGGGGATGTCCCAACTCTTGTTAAAGATTTTATTTATTCATTTGACAGAAAGAGAGAGAGAGAGAGAGAGAGAGAGAGAGAGAGAGAGAGAGAGAGAGAGAGAGATAGCACAAGCAGAGGGAATGGCAGGCAGAGGGAGAGGGAGAAACAGGCTCTCCGCTGAGCAGGGAGTGTGATGAGGGGCTTGACCCCAGGACCTCCGGATCATGACCTGAGCCGAAGGCAGGTGCTTAACCAACTGGGTCCCCCAGGTACCCGCGGATGTCCCAACTCTTAAGTGGTGAACGCTGTCCAGGAGACCAGAAGGACGGACAGGGACATGAGGCAGAAAGGGGAGGGAGTGCAGGGCAAGTGGCCAGTGCATACAACAAACCGCAAGCTCCTTAATCCTTGGGCATTTGCGCAGAGGTTTCCTGGAGTCAGGACTGGAGGAGGAAGAGGGAGCAGACAGTTTAACAATGTAACTGCTCAGTCCTGGAGGCGTGGCTCACCCTCTGAAGAAACATTTTTCTCCTCACCAGGAGCCTTGGAGATTCTCCTCCTGGTCTAAAACCTGCAATTCCTGGGCATTTCCCAGACCAACGACAGGGCCAAAGAATCTAAAACAAAACCAGAACAGTCCTCAGCTTTCCTTGGAGATTCCTTTGAGGATCCTCCTCTGACAGGCCAGAGGTACCCAGCTCCCCTATTTACTTGCTGTGCTTATCATACCACATCTTAGGCCTCAGTTTCTTCCTTTACAAGATAGGGCTTCATGGGGTGGTTAGGGAATGAAATCAGAGCATTGGCTACATTTTTTTTTTCTGTTCTTATTGTTTGTTGAGATGTCTATTCAGACTTCACTTTTGCAACAAGGCAGTCTTAAAAAATGAGGTCCATGTTACCACTAAAGACAAAGAAAACCACCCTCAAACTGTCGCTAGAACCAGACAGGGAAGAGTGGTGCCCCAGGCCAGCTTTTAGTCAGGGTGACCCATGGACCCCTAATTGTGTGTTGGTTCCTCTTTGCTCTGAGGGGACCAGAAGTCTTCCTCAAAACAAAAACAACAAAAGCAAAACACCAGCATCATCCAGGCTTTGGGAAACCCTCAGATTATTTCCATTTGTTCCTCACTACTTTCTTTAAACACCGGGATTATGTATATGTGATCTGCTTATTATTAAGACATTTCGCCTCATTAAAGTCAGGTAACTTGAAAGGGATATGGGAAATTTGGGCAGGGCGTGTGGAAAGGAAATACTTAGAGGATTGGACACTAGGTCTTACAAGGTGGCAAGACAGCTTTAGAAGATCTGCGGCTGACCACAATTTTGAGTAACGTGAAAATTTACATACGTTCCTGCCACACTTCTGACTCAGCCCTCAGAACTGCACCCCGAACAGTCTCACAGCCTCCCCCAGGCACAGGAACAAACTCCCTTTCATATGCCCATACACAGCCGTCTTCCCTCACTCAAGCCCGCATTCACCCGCTTGTCGACACTGGGACTGCCCACACAGACACCTTTTCATGCTGTTCCCTCAACAGAGAAACCCAGATGCCTACCAGCACGGGCACATGTGTACCCACATACTCAAGCCACATCCTGGCATGGAGGCCTCCTTCCCTCAGGCTTGCTGAACACTGTTGCTGCTTCTCCGGCTCTCTGCCAAGCTCTCCACATAAATCCCCTGCAGCAAATATGTATCTGGTGACCATGCCCTGTTGGGCACTGTCGTGACCCCTGGGAGCAAAAGAACTAAGGAAGAGGTGGTCTTTCCTCTAAGGGAAGTCTGAGTTACTGGAGAAGAGGGTTGGCGGCAGGGGGTGGGATGGAACTGTGTAAAAATCTAAATGCTTGGTGTGAGGCTGGTCCTCAAACCGAGGTAGGGGCAAGGAAAAGGGATGGGGAAGGGCAGAGGTGGGGAAGTGCGGCCTCAAGGAAGAGAAAGTGTCTTTAACCTGGAGAGGTCAGGAAAGAAAGGTGTCAAGAAGGGGGTGCTTGAGAATAATCTTTTTTTTTTTTTTTAATATTTTATTTATTTATTTGACAGAGAGAGACGTCACAGGCAGGCAGAGAGGCAGGCAGAGAGAGAAGGAAGCAGGCTCCCCGCCGAGTAGAGAGCCCGATGCAGGCTTCGATCCCAGGACCCTGAGATCATGACCTGAGCTGAAGGCAGAGGCTTTACCCACTGAGCCACTCAGGCGCCCAGGTGCTTGAGAATAATTTTAAAAAATTAAAAAGATTTTGCCATGCAGGGAAGAAGAAGAGGTTGCTCACCAGAGAGGCTGTGATGAAAGGGAGAATCCACATGGCATGGCCAGGGTGTGATATGCCAGACCACAGAGGGGAAGACAGGCTGGGAGGTAAAACAGGGCAGATGATGGACATAATTTTTAGTTGTGCAAAGGAATTTGGAATTTACTCAATATTCAGCAGTGAGTCACTCAGGGTACTTTTGGTGGCAAGTAACAGAAAAAGTTGATTCTAGACACAATCAGTAACAAAATGAATTAACTCGTATAAGTGGAAGCCAGAGTAAGGGCACCATACGCTCAGTGTCATCAAAGATCCAGGTTATTCTCACCTGTTCCTATTCTGTCCTCATCATGTTGCTCACGATCACAAAATGGCACTGCATCCTCACATAGCATCTAGAGGGAAAGAATTCCCTTTTTTGTGTTTCCTTTTCATCGTGTGTGTGTGTGTGTCTCCCTCTCTCTTCTTTTTACTTAAGTAATCTCTACACCATACAATGTGGGGCTCCAACTCATGACCCCAAGATTAAGAGTTCCATGCTCTTCCGGCTGAGGAAGCCAAGAGCCCCTCTTTGTGTCTCTTTGTAAAAACTAAGAATACTGTTTCAGAATCTCCCACATTCCAGCGAGCTTCCTTTCATCCCTCAGGTTCATATGTCCTTTCCCAAATCAATGATCAGCAGGAGGCTTTACTGGTTGGCCTGGCCAATCAAGACCTGTTCCCTGGGACTGGAGATGGAGTCCACAGGTCCTAGAAGCCCATGACAGACAGAGACTGGACCAAACCTAGGCTCTTTTGGCAGAGGGTGTGGTAGCCCCCTGGACGGGTGAGGGTGGCGGTGTGACGCGATCAAATCTGCAGCGCGGAGCAGTGACTCCGGCAATGGTTTGCAGGATAAGAGAGAGAGAAAAACGGGAGTAGAGGCCGGAAAACCAGGGTTGGAGGTGCGAAATGACAGCCTCTATCAGGGCAAATGCATTCAGGGAAAAAGGGACTAGAGTGGATGGTATTTAAGACATGGAAGAGATGGAAGTCTGATGGATGATGAGCAAGAAGGGGAAGCCCAGGTGACCCCTGGTGCCTCAGGGCTCTCACACTTTCCTGTGCCAAATTCACCCGAGACCTCAGCACAGCTATTTTGGGCCTCTCCAAAAGAAGCACCTTCCAAAACCTTTAAGATCCTTCTGAGAATGGGTGCCCATGTTGACCAGACGCGTGTGGTTCCTTCTGCCATGAACTCACCTTGGTCTTTGGAATCTTTTAACTTACTGGCTGTTCCTTCTCCGCCTCCTCTGCTGGTTCCTCTTCCTGCCCCTCATCTCTAAATCCGCACTGCTTTAGGCTTCTTAGGCCAGAGAACTTCAGAAGAGGGTGCCTGGGATCTTGCTTGGTGTATGGGCCACAGACCATTTTAAGATCAAGACCTAGATCCTCAATTTCTGTACATTGTCTTCCCAAAGCTGTTCTGCACCAGAATGTGCCTGGATGCAGGTGTGGGTGCTTCTTTCCAGTCTAACAAAAGACCTTTCAAAATCTTTCTGGACCTTATTGACAGTCACTGCTCCAGGGAGTGAAATCCTTCAGAATTCTCTGCTCTGAGGAACTTCGGGCGAGAATAAAGCCAAGAGAATGTCAGAGAGAAAAGCTGTAGGCAAGGAGATTGATTTCATCTCAGAGGCAAACTCAGGATGAGGCTCTGTGCCTCACCTATTTATCGGAGAAGCAGAAGTCAGAAGATGGCTGTCCCAGGAAATGTATTTGCAGATTTATTTAATCTGAAAAAAAAAGTCAGACTTCCGATGACAACAAGTCTGCGGGGGAGCCAGTTTGACTTTATAATGGGGCGACACAATGTTTTTTGCAATCTGGTTAGGCAGCATTGCTGCGGAAGCAATGGACAAAATATGCAGCTCCCAGTGTTTGATAAAATTAATGGAAGGTATGCTTGTGATGAAACTTTTGTTAAAATATTTTATTAGCAGGGGCGCCTGGGTGGCTCAGTTGGTTGAGCAACTGCCTTCAGCTCAGGTCATGATCCCGAAGACCCGGGATCGAGTCCCACATCGGGCTCCCTGCTCGGTGGGAAGCCTGCTTCTCCCTCTTCAGTCCCTCTGCTTGTGTTCCCTCTGTGGCTGTGTTTCTCTCTGTTAAATAAATAAAATCTTTAAAAAAATATTTTATTAGCAAATAATAATTTAATAATAAATAATTTTAGAAGTCTTGGTAAAATCCTTATTCTGTTTTCCGGAAGCTAGGGGAGCAAATGACTTTAACGACAGGTAATAAATCCTTTTCCAACTCTAGTGGTTTCCAGTTCGTTGTTTTCATCAAAACTGAAAGAAGGTCTAATAGACCTGTCAGCTGTTAGGTCTTTACAAATAATACATGATGACAGATCACTATGTGATTTTTAGCTTGTAACTGAGAAAACTTTAAAAGAATTGGGTGACAGCTACTATAGTAAAAATACTTGCCTCATCTATGTATTTGCAAGAAAAAGTTTCATCAGCTCTTCTATCAATAAAAATGAAAAAATAAGAAAAATACTGTTGTTGAATCTTGTCCCAATCTAAAAAGAATAATCACCCACACATATATAATCTAATTTGCAAACAATGACACTCATTTCACAAAGAAGTGTTTAATGACTAACATCTACAAGTCATCATCTGTTGTTTCTCATTTAGTAAGTAGTAATTATGTTGTTTGATCAGTTATGCAGTAAAATTAACTGTAATGACAACTCAATCTGAAAGAAAAAATTCTAACACCAGGGATTATGGTTTCAGAAAAAAAAAAACATCAAAAAAACCAGAACACTGACAGAGAAGTATGATACAGTGATAAATGAATGACTTACAAGCTTAAAGATACACTGCATTAGGAAAATACCTTGTGAAGAAGTGGAATGGAAAGGCTCTAGGGTCTTGCCACTTGCCATAGCAGCCCAAGAGATTGCAAAGAAAGGTTCAAGGAGGAAAAGGAAAGTATGTCAAATTTCCAACCGTTAAAAAGAATCTGTTCATGCATTTTTTTTTTTAAAGAAAATGGGTGGCTATGAAATCCCTACTGTATTTGGATTCCCTTCCATATATTTAAAAGAGCAATATGGTAATTCTACTTAAAAGTGTGAATGCCTATACTGTGCCTAAAGTCATTTGTGTTTAAGCTTATAAGCAAACTGCAGCTACCCACCTTAAAAGGTGTGAAGAGAGTCCCAGTTTTTAAAAAACAAAACTTTTTTTTTAAAGTAGGCTATAAGTCCAACCTAGGGCCCCAACTCACAGCCCTGAGATCAAGAGTCATGCGCAACTGACCTAACCAGCCAGGTGTTCCTCAAAAGGTTTTTTTAGACCTTGATATTGAAAGAACAGTCAACAACTGCAGAAATCCAAGGGAACCCAAGATTTTATCGACACACACCAAATACTGATCATAAAACAAGTCTCCATAAATTTCAAAGGACTGAAATCATGCAAAATAGATTCTCTGACCATACATTTTTCCACAAGAATTATCTGGAAAATCCCTGACTGTTTGGAAATTAAACAACATACTTCTAAATAACACATGGGTCAAAGGAGTCAGAGGGAAACTCAGAAAACATTTAGAAACCAATGACAAAAACACAACATATCAAAATTTGTGATACGTGCCTAGAGGGGTGCTGTCAGAGAACTTTATGACTTTAAATATTTATATTAGAAAAGAAGAAGGAAGAAAAGAAATAAGCTTATTAGATTTAAACATCCCTCTTAAGAAGCTAGAAAAATATAAGACAAAAAATAAGAGAAAAGAAATAATAAAAAGTGTGAGTCAATTAAATAGAAAATGGACAAGCAGTGGGAGGGGGATCAATGAAAACAAAAGTTGGTTCTTTGAAAAGATTAATAAAATCAATAAGCACCAAGCAAGACTGAAAAAGAGAAAATGTGAGTTTCTGATTTTAGGAATGAAAGAGGAGACATTGATACACAGCACAGAAAAAGGAATAGGTTAAGAACAGGATATTACCTACAGCTTTCTGCCAGTAAATCTGGTAGCTTGGGTCAAACAGAAGATCTGAATAGTCCTGTATCTATACCTAGCTGTTAAAGAAACTAAAGCTGTAATTTAAGACTTCCCACAAAATTCCAGGCTCAGAGAAAACTCTAAATTCTGATGTCTTCACTAGTGAATTTTATCAAACATACAAAAGAGATAATATGAATCTTACACAGTCTTTGAGAAAGGAGTGGAGAAGAGAATACTCCCAAACTCATTCTGGGAGGCCAGAATTACCTTGACACCCAAACCAATAACAGATATTACAAAGTAACTGCAGACCAGTCGCTGGGAATACAGACCCCAAAACTCTAAATAAAATAGGAGAAATACAATTCAGCATTAAATAATCAGAATAATACGGTATCACCAAGTAGGGTTTACCCCAGCAACACAAGGTGTGGGTTTCACATTTAAAGGTCAATCAAGATACTCTATGACATTAACAGAATAAAAGAAAAATCGTAGGATTATCTCAGTAGAGGCAGTAAAAGCATTTGACAAAAGCCAGTAACAGTAACAATGACAAGCCTGTGAGCAGACTAGAAGTAGAAGGAAATGACCTCATTCTAATTAAGGACACCTGCAGAAAACCAACTGCTGACACCACACTTAGCGAGGAGAGACTTCACTTTCTCCCAGAGCCGGAGCTCTTCCACTTCTAAGCAACCTCTCATCATAGACTTCAGGTGCTGAAGGAACATAAAGTATCCAGATTAGAAAGAGAGAAGGAAAACTCTCACAAACAACATGGCTGCACACATACTCCTTAAGTATCTATAAAAGCCTACTACAAAAAGGGAATTGAGCAAGATTGCAGGATAAAAGTCAACACACAAAAATATTTAGCATTTGTATATATTAGCAGTAAATAGAAAATAAAAAATTTAAATTCCATTAAAAAAAACTCCCCATAAAATACTGAGGGATAAATTCAACAAAAGTTGTGTAGGACAGAACAGTATACAGTATAAAACATAGCTGCAATACATTAAAAAGGATCAAAATTATGCCCATTGATTGGAAGACCTAATATTGTTAAGATTGCAATTCTCCCCAAAGTGCTTCTAAAATGTATATGGAAGTAGAGAAGCATGGAGAATAGCAAAAGAAGGAACACAAAGGAGGTCTTATGCCACACGTTTTTAAGACGTAAAAAGTTATAGAAATCAAGACAACTAGTATTAACCTAAGGGGAGACAAAGCAATCAATGGAACAGAATAATCACACAGATACAGCTGATTTTTGATAGATGCAGCAAAGCAATTCTATGGAGAAAGGAAGAATTTTTCATCAGATAGTGCTGGAACAATTGAATAACCATAAGGAGAAGAAATGAACGTTGACCCTGATGTCATACCATACACAAAAACTAGTTCAAAGTTGATTATATAACACTCATATAAGAAAACGGAGATCTTTGAAACCTTGAAGTACTTAAAAATACATTAAAAATTTGTACCCAACAAAATATTGTATCGAGAACATAAACAATCTATATATAATAATACAGACCAATAAAAAAAAAGAAACTCTACAAAAGAATGCATACAAATGGCCGATAAGAACATGAGAAAGTGCTCGACATCCTTAGTCATCCAGGAAACGCAAACTGAAACCATAATATAATATGATTTTATTAACACCATTCAACTGGCCAAATTAAAAATAGTAACACTACCAGATGTTGGTGAAGATGCGGAGCAACCGGAACTGGTCTACACTGCTGGCTTCTGGCACTCTAGACTTTGAGCCATAAGGACAACATTTCAACCTTCACCTACCACTCCATCTTGTTCTTAAATTTGTATAGAAGTGAGAAAAAGGGGGCCCTCAGTGATCTTATCTCTGAAATGGTGATAATCCCCCCCAGCCATGGGGTGGAAGTTTGTCCCGACAATCAAATGTGGTGATTCTGGCTTTGGAACCACAAAGACCCTCTATGCAATCACGCATAAGCTTGCTCTCATCTTTTCCTTGAACAGTTATTCTTACGCTTGTAACACTCTGTCCCCACCCTCTTTGTGCCACAGGATAGCCAGTCTCTGCTTCTCTCGCTCCCCAGCTACTTCTCTAAGAATGAGAGCCTCAAGGATCAGCCTCCTTCCTACCCAGGCTTCCAGCAGCCACTTCTTTACCTGTCCATCTCTAGCTGTCCTCCCTGGACTAGGCTGTGCCAAAAAGTGCAAGTAGCAAAGATTTGGGGCCTGGGGACTTTGTTTTCTTTTTTCTTTTAACAATTTTATTATCATTGACAATTAATGCTGTTAAGACTCTGTAAGATCTTCCCTTGCTTTGCTTCAGCAAAAACAAAAAAGAAATAAAAACAAATTAAGAGCTAAGCTCCTGAGCTAGGTAGCCAGCAGGGTAGCCAGGTAACCAGCCTTCCTTGGGGGCTGTCCAGCAGCAGACAGCTGGGGCAGGAGCCTGCCCTGGCAAAAATGGCCACGGCTCGTCACTTGCCAGAGTGAGTTCCCAGAGATGTCTGGAGAAACGATGACATGAATGTAATGAGATGTCAAGGGCTGGTGTTTCTAGGACAGATTTAGTATCTGCTTAAGGCTTTGTTTATATGCAAATAAAAATGATTTTTGAGCTTCCATGCCCTGAGTTGGGCTGTTTTTCAAGAGGGTGCTAATCATAGTCTACCAGGTCACAGGATGAGATGACATTTTTCCTAAAATTCTCACTGGTCAGAACAGATGACCTTAATCTTTCTAATCTGGTCCAAAGTTGGACATGTGAGGGACATTATTTTCCTTCTTTCGTGTGTCCCTACCTATATTTATCTTTCCTCTGCTGGATTTTTTGCTTTATCAAAAGGTAAGACCAATAACCCAGGTTTAGAATGCTCCTGAGGCATATTGTGTTCATCCTTCAGAAACTTGTACCTTTCTCTACACCGGTACTCTGCTAAAAGTTTACCTGCTTACACTGACCACTCTCTTTCCTAGACAATTCTTTGTCCCTATCAATGACTTTGGTGCTCATAGATTTTTATGTTGTCATTAAGAAAAAATCCCAACTGTTTCGAGTTACTAATCTGTCAAATGGCCAGTATACTATTTGAGGGCAGTGGCCCAGAAATGTAATACTTATTAAATTATGATTTTTCTTCTTTTGTTTTAAGATTTTATTTTTAAGTAATCTCTATGCCCAACATGAGGCTTGAACTCACAATCCTGAGATCAAGAGTCACATGCTCTACTGACTGAGACAGCTGGGTGCCCCAATTTATGCTTTTTCTTGTAAATGGAACTGAATTACTGACAGATACCATTCTAGCTATGGACTCTCTTTCCATAAAGTAACCAACTCAGATCTTCCCAAAACAAGCCTTGGTTTTTTACAGATGCTCCATGAATAACGATGGCATAGTCAATTAAATTTGGATGAATGCTGGGATTTTCCAGCTGCAGGACTTGTCAGAATCTTTAATATGCTTCTACATTGTAAATCTGGTAAAAAGGAGGGGGATAGTCCAGAAGTTCCCAAATTTATTTGACTCTGGAACCCTTTCATTTTAGAGCATTGTGTAGTGCTAATGTGTCCAAACTTTAGGGAAGCTACATCCTAATATATTCCCCAGTGCGAGGGTACAACTGAGAAGTCACATAGAATGACGCTTTCTTCTTCCAAGTAAGACGCATTTTGACATCTACTAGGAGAAATACGGCCGGAGGTCTTACCTCCGTTTTCCAGTCCCTTCAGTTTCCCAGGCCTGCCACGCAGGACTTGCCCAGAGGCAAGAGAAGGGGGTCTCTGTGCCTGTTTTCCTCTGGCACAATTTGACCCTGTCCAGGTTTTCTGAGATGGCTCAGTTCCTCTTCTCCCTGGGTATGCCTTAAGACCTGCCGAGCTGCCAGACTGTGGAGAGCTCAGAATACAAGCCATACATTCACCAGATTCCTGGACAGACAGGGGCCGTAGCCAGCTTGGCCCACACTTTTTGTCCCACAGACCTCACTTGTATGTTCTTCCACAGACCGTGCCAATGCATCCTTTCCCTTCCGTCCTCCTAGATAGCCCATCTGGAGACCAGAAAGCTGCTTTGTGCTTCATCTCCAGGGACAGAGAGAGCGTCTTTGTTCACAGAACTGAACAACTTCTGGTGCCAGCTCAGGCCCGGGTTATCAATAATACCTCTGTACCTGCAAAGACATGCCAGACACTGCCCTCCAGGCACTCCATGGCTAGGGGGAGGCACGATACCAACATGGAACAGAAAGCAAGCATCTGTAGTCTCCATGAAGTGCTGGGTGCACTAGAGTGGTCACAGGCTAGGAGGAATTCAGGGGAGAGAAGTTGGATGGGTGTTGAAGTGCCTTATACAGAGAGCTAAGCTTGATCTAGAAAAATCAGTAAAGTTATTTTAAAAAGAGCACTTTAGCTTCTTTCCTTGGGATTAGAAATGATTGACAATCACTGTAAAACTTGAAAAAAAGAACCCAAAAAAACTAAAGGAAGAAAATCAAGACCCATCTCATTACAAGCTTTTTCCAACGCACACACACATATATATTAATAACAAGCTGGAGGGGCACGTAGATGGCTCAGTCAGTTGAGCATCTGATTTCAGCTCAGGTCATGATCTTGGGGTCCTGAGATCGAGCCATCCCATCAGCCTCCCTGCTCAGCAGGGAGTCTGCGTTTCCTTCTCTCCACTCCAGCTCTCTCTCTCTCAAATAAATAAAATCTTAAAGAAATGGATGAGTCTCTGAATGCGTGTGTATATATATGCATGTATATGCATATACTTCTGGACACGTGTAATCAATATATATATATACTTGTACCAGTAGTTCTCAACCTTAGTTGTTCATTACAACCACCTCAGTTGTTTGTAAAAGATATTGGTGCTCTGCGTGCCTGGGCAGCTCAATCATTAAGTATCTGCTTTCAGCTCAGGTCATGATCCCTGGGTCCCAGGATTGAGCCCCGCATCGGGCTCCCTGCTCAGTGGGAAGCCTGCTTCTCCCTCTCTCACTCTCCCTGCTTGTGTTCCCTCTCTAGCTGTGTTTCTCTCTGTCAAATAAATAAATAAAATCTTTTTTAAAAAAAAGATATTGGTGCTCAGACCTCACATAAACTGAACAAGAAACTTAGAAGTTGGGGTGATTATGGGGTGCCGTGTGGCTCAGCTGTTAAGCATCTGCCTTCGGCTCAGGTCATGATCCCGGAGTCCTGGGATCAAACCCCTTATTGGGCTCCCTGCTCGGCAGGAGGCCTGCTTCTCCCTCTCTCACTCCCCTTGCTGTGTTCCCTCTCTAGCTGTGTTTCTGTCAAATAAATACATAAAATCTTAAAAGAAAAAAAGAAGTTGGGGTGATGGATATGTTAATTAGCTTGATTATGATGGTTATTCGTGTATACATCAAAACAGTTATAGAGTTTAAATACATACAACTTCCATTTGTCAATTATACCTCAAAAGATCTGGCAAAAAATAAATTCAGGGATTTTTATTTTTTAAAATATTTTATTTATTTATTTGAGAGAGAAAGCATGCGCGAGACAGAGAGCACGAGCAAGGGGAAGGGCAGGGGCAGAGGGAGAAGCAGACTCCCTGCTGAACGGGGAGTCCGAGGTGGGACTCAATCCCAGGACCCTGGGATCATGACCTGAGCCAAAGGCAAAGGCAAATACTTAACCAACTGAGCCACCCAAGCATCCCAATTCAGGGATTTTTTAATCAACACTTACTGATTACACACACACACACACACACACACACACACACACACACACAGGCTAAGGCTCAGGTACTGTGTATTTTTACAGCACCAGAGAGATCTGAATGTATAGTCAAACGTGAGGGCCCCATCTATAAACTCTTCAGAGCAAAGTAAATGCACCTCCATCCATCTCAAGAGTGAGAACAGTTGAGTCCCTCCATCTGACTACAATGGCACAGTCCAGAAATTCAGTCTCTCCCCTGCTGTAGGTTGGGGATCTGCTTTAGCTGCATCTTGGGAGTCTGGTCTTGGGACGGTGGCCTGGTGAGACTGGGGTTTGTGCTGGAATCCAGCCTTGGTGAGATATACCCAAGTCTTGCTAGCTCGGCCAAGTCTTCAGTACCTAAAGTAGGTAGCCCTTGATAAGCTGTTATCGGGTCCTAGAGCAATAAATCCTTAGCGGTGGACTTCTTCCCCTAAAGGGTTCATTTTTAGGAGAGGGGTTTTGAGCTACTCTGACCAGGATGCTCTTTAAATTCCTGAGAGGTTGGGGCACCTGGGTGGCTCAGTTGCTTAAGTGACTGCCTTCGGCTCAGGTCATGATCCCTGCTCGGCAGGAAGCCTGCTTCTCCCTCTCTCACTCCCCCTGCTTGTGTTCCCTCTTTGGCTGTGTTTCTCTCTGTCAAATAAATAAAATCTTTAAAAAAAAAAATTCCTGAGAGGTCAACTTCTGAGCACTGACGATTTGGGCTGTGATATACCAATGACCTTGGACCCCAAAATATCACTCCCAAAGCATGGGCAGTGCAAGAAATGGGCAGTGGTTCAGTCTCTTTGGTCAAGAGTCAAGAGGCTGCTGGTGGAGGTGGGAGCAAGTAGGTCTCAGCCAGAAGGCTCAAGTTCTGGAGATGGGGGCACAGGCTGCCATGATGAAGGCGAAATGGGGGTGGCCGCCATAGGTAGTAGAGCAAAGGTCCTTCACTTCATATCTCTGGTCAAGAGATGGGCCCCAGGAGGCTCTCAGTCTAGGGTGTTAAGCCCAAGGTGTAATGAATCTCAGCAGTCTTAGTGATCAGCTTTTTCTGGATCCATGAACAAGAAGCCCAAGGAACACAGTCAGGACCTGTCCAAGGTTCCCCTTCACACACCTGAACCACCTCTCCACCCCGTCCTCTTCCTTTCCCTCCCTTCTCACAAAGGGTGAGGATAGTTTTTATCATTCAGAGCACTGAAGATCTTTTTACACACTCTACTGAGGCCAGCCAAAGTGATTAATTTTCAGAACAATTATGATCTATCCATTCAAGATGACCTTTCAGAAAAACAGGGTCAATTCGCCCTTCCCTTACACCAATAACTGACTCTGCCCTACCCTATTCTAAAAGAATCAGCAAACCAGGAGAACCTGTTAGTGGAACACCTCTGGTAGAGCAACTGTTGCCTACACTGCTACGGCTTCCTCTTGTCAACAACCATTATGACACCATGTGGCCAAGTCTTTGAAAGCATTTCCAATTGATACATACCCTTCTCACACATATACCCTAACATGTGCCCTGCTTTGTAGTAGGTATGGGATTTTTTAAATAAAGATTTTATGTATTTGTTTGACAGAGAGAGAGATCACAATTAGGCAGAGAGGTAGGCAGAGAGAGAGGAGGAAGCAGGCTCCCCGCTGAGCAGAGAGTCTGATGTGGGCCTTGATCTTAGGACCTTGAGATCATGACCTGAGCTAAAGGCAGAGGCTTAACCACTGAGACACTCAGGCGCCCAGGATTTTTTTTTTTTTAAAGATTTTATTTATTTGAGAGAGAGACAGAACAAGAAGGGGGGAGGGAGAGGCAGGGATTTATTTATTTGAGAGAGAGACAGAATGAGAAGGGAGGAGGGAGAGGCAGACTCCCTGCTGAGCATGGGCTGGATGCAGGGCGGCCCCAGGACCCTGAGATCATGACTTGAGTCAAAGTCAGGCACTTAACCAACCGAGTCACCCAGAAGCCCCTGTTATGAAATTTTTGACAGTAGGTGGGGATAGTTCTTCATACAGAAAATAGAACATAGGTGACAAAGAGAATAGGTGAACAAAATACAAGGCAAGTTCAGAGGAACAGTGAGTAATCAGAAAGCTCCGAGTTCAGAGTGATAGGCAATATGTTTAGCTGTTACAGGACAGGCATTGATCAATCAGAATCAAGGCCAGCTGTGGGAGCAGAGCAGGATTCTGCAGGCTCCCTGCTGGGCCAAATGTCACCCCTTCCAAGAATGGACTGTGGAAAGCATGTTTTCTGGGAGAGAGCCTGGAGCCCTGGGAACAGCAGAGGGCTTTGGGAAGATGGCTCAGGAAAGTGGCTATTTATCTGCTAACAGGAAAGTATTTTAATATTTTAGTAATATTATAGTCATCACAGTGCCTGCCTGCTGATATCAATCCGGACATGGGTGCTCTTCTGGCAGTATTCTCTGCAGCTCTAGAACATTCCATGCCTTTTACTGAATGGGGACACCTCCTCTCAGTCTTCATTCCACAGGGAGACCTCTAGAAACCATTTTCAAAGGGACTAATAATATTCTGTGGTGTGGGAGGGGAAAAGCTATAAAGAAGCACAATGACACCCTGGCTAGGCGCTTAGAGAAATGAATGTCTTTTACAGGAAAATAAGAAAGAAGAAAGGTTTCAGCATGTTGTTCTGACTCATGAAGCCCTCATTTTCCACATCCAACTGTGTCAACACAGTCATGGATTTCGCCAACTGTCACCCTCTTGCCCAAGAAACAAACCTTCACATTCACATCAAGGTGTTTTATACTCACTTCTCCTGAGGCCTGAGGAGGTAGCAGGAAAAATGTTCATCTATATTTGCTATGGGGATTCCTGAAGAGATTAAGTTCTGGGGATCCCCTGGTTCCCAGGGTCCTGAGTCCCTCTTTTGGTTTAATCCTTAATATACCCTATCAAATGGGCAGGGGGAACAGGCTCAGGAACATAATGAGTCCATTGAAAATGAAATAACATGAAAGAACATTATATATATATATATTATTTTTTGAATACTTATTTATTTATTTTTAGAGAGAGAGAGAGAGAGTGTGTGAGCAGGGGGAGGGACAGAAGGAGAGGGAGAATTAGACTTCCTGCTCGGTCTCATGAATCTGAGATCATGACCTAAGCCTAAATCAAGAGTTGGAAGCCCAACCGACTGAGCCACCCAGGTGCCCCAGAACACAATATATTCTTAATATTAGGTGCAGAAAATGGGCTTTTATATATTTGTTTTGGAAGAACACTTGCCATGGGCTATAGCACCTAGTGATCTCATTTGCTTGGACACACTGTCCCGAAAGGTCATTTCTACTTACATGAGTCATGCCTGCAGGCCCTGGTAAACAGGTGATATGTTGAATCAATCACCTTGTCAGAGTTAAAATTGTAAAGCACAAAGTTAAACAGGCAAGGAAGACCTTATTCCAGACTACTGAAACAGAGGAGTGATGCTAAACTCAACTCCTCTGAAGGACCTGAAGGGTTTTTAAGAGGTGGGGTTGGGGGAATGTCAGGCCACCTGCATTTTTTAACTGCCCTTTACAAGTGGAACAAGGTGCCCACCAAAGTCAAGTGTCTACCCTCCCACAAAGATTGGGAGATAGGGATGCTATCTTGTTTGATATTTTCATTTCAAAAAGGAAGTCCCCAGGTCCTTGAGAAAGACATTCCTGGATTGTAAAACTAGCAAGTGATTGGGAAAAGATCTGCATAGATTTCAAAGAGGCAGAGAAAGAACTTACAATTGCAGTTTTCTAAAGTAGATACTCTAAAAGGGACGTCAGGGACCTATCATCAGGAAGAAAACTGTCTAAACTTTGGTCAAGCTGAGGAGAATGTTAAAGCTAACTTGGCTACCCTCTAATGCAATCCATAAGTGCACCACAAAATTTGTTCCTGCTCCTTGAGAACAATCCTGAACCCAGTGATACATTAACTTGGAAATTCTGGGTCCCCCTGTGGGTACCTTCTTATGAATAGCCCATTGAAATAAACTTATAAATGTTCTCTTTTAATGCCCTTACTCAAGAGTATTTTCATTGATTAATTCAATAAACATTTATGAAGTATTTATTCTGTGCTGGGCATCATTTCAGTAGAGTAAGATGGAAACTTCTCTTCAAAGAGACCTCAGAACACTTGAGAAGGAAGATGAGTAAATGAAGATGAAAAATATAATTTGAGAGTTCTTCAAAAGTTAAATACAAAGGTACCATGAGACCTAACAATTCTGCTCCTAGGTATTTACCCAACAGAAATAAAAACATACATCCACCCAAAATTGTGCACAAGAATGTTCATAACAATCTTATTTTTGATAGTCAAAAGGTAGAAACAACCCAAATGCCCATCAAGTGATGAATGAATAAATAAAATATGGCATATCTGCACAATAGAATATTATTCCATAGCAGGAAAATGATGTGGGCTACAACATAAATGGACCTTGAATACAGTATTTGAGGTGAAAGAAGCCAATCACAATGGATCGCACATTGTATGATTCCAATTAGATGGAATGCTCAGATCAGGGAAATCCAGAGACAGAAAGCAGATTAGTGGTTGCCTAGGGCTTTGGGGGTTGAAAAAATTGGGGGAGTGACTGCTAGTGGATATGGGCTTTCTTTTTGGGGTGATAAAAATGTCCTAAAGTTGATTGTGGTGATGGTTTAACATATTCACAAAATTACTGTTGTGGGAAAATGAGAAGGTACTGGATTTGACATTAGAAGATCCTACAAGTGTCAGATACTTGATTTGTCCAATGCATGTCCTTCGAACTTTCTTCTGTGTTCTCCACCTCGTTGAATGGTCTTGCCATCCATCCAGGTCCCCAAAACAGAAACACAGGACCAATCTGAATGCACACCTTCCAGCCTCTCCATGCCCCTAGCTCATCAGTCGCGCCCTACCGATTCTTTCTTCAGTCTTTTGAAAGGCTCTGTCTTCTCTATTCCGGCTGCTCCTACCTCTTGCTGATACCACCTTGCACCTGGATTATTGCAAAAACCTTCTTTAAGTCCTAGTGCTTAATCCTCCCACTCATCGCTTGGATGATAGTGTTCCTAAAAACAAAAACAAAAACAAAAAAACCCTCCTGTCACTTCTCTGATCAAAATCATTCTGGTTCATGACTGTGTCATGACAGCAAATACATATCCAATGCTTTATGCACATCAAGCACTGTTCTGGCTTTGGATGTGTTACCTCCAATCCTCATGTCAGTCTATGTGGCAGAGGAGGGGGAGTAGGCATGGAGAGGTAAATGACTTGCCCAAGGCCATACAGCAGGCCACGCTTGGAGCTGGGGTTGAGTCCAAGGTGGTTGGCCAGGATCTGTGCTTATAGCCCACACACTAGGCTGCCTCATAAAGATGAAGACCAAACTCTCTCCTGTGACCTTGGCCCTGCCTACCTCCCACCTTTGTCTGCATTTCCTCAAAATGGTCTCATTTAGCTGTGCCATCCCAGGTTGACCAAGAAGTTCACTGAGGAGACAACTGAGGGGTATGACTGTCATGGGTTCCCCTCCCCACCCTCTACCTTCAGGTAAGTGTGGGCTGTGCTCTAGGTCTACTGATGGTTGCCATTAAGAAAACTCTAAACAATGTCCAAAGTGCAACTCTTCAGCTAGTAACAGAGTTGAGGATTGTTCATAATAAATGACACTGTCAAGAACTCCAAAGGGAATACACTCTGATGACCCCACAGAGCTCCAATCCCATTGGTGTTCCCACTTCTAGGAACTCACTTCTTCCCCTATATGAGGTGTGCCTTTGTCTCCTTCTAGAGACGTACGCTCAGCTGTGGGCACTTCACACATTCTGTGCTGTTCCCCCTCCGCAGTGAAAGGCAGACTGCCTCTTTTCCTCCGTCTTGAAAGGGTGCTAGAAGCCCTCTGCACAGGGGTCTGTGTTTTGCTTGACACTGAACATCAGCTGGGGGATACGTCAAAGTGAGGGGTACTCTCGTTACTGTTGTAACAGCCTATGGATCACGTGGGGGCCACGTGAGGGGGTCCTCCAGGCTTTCTGGTCCCTCCTTGCCTGACATCTCAAAGTCTCCCACTGAGGCCAGCTCCCTTCCCCCAACAAGATTAAGCCTCTAGGACTAGAGTCTCCACCTCCTGAAGCAGATACTGGGATCTCCTAGAAAGTCTTTTGAATCCTGACTTTGGGGCTGGCCGTTACAACAGCAACTCCTTGGGCACGGAATCCTGGAAACGCCACTTCCAAACTGTCTTGGCCGGGGCCAATGACGACAGGCTCTGCTCTGTGAAGGTCTGCAGGACGCCAAAAACATCTCCAGTGTTCCAGGAGAAGCAGCCAATGGAAGTCGCAGCTGAGACCCCTCCCACGCCCCCCCCCCAGGGGCATCCAGGTCTCCTGCCTCCCTCCCTCCCTCTTGGCATGCCTGACACAGACGTGAGGACCTGGCGGCTGGCTTCAGGGTCTGTAGAACTCTCTCTGCCCTTTGGTTCCCAAAAGGAGCCTCCGCGCCTCCAATAATGGCCTGGAGACAGCTGTTCCTGGCCTCCTGTCTCTCAGCTGCTGTGCTTCTGACCAGTGAGTAAGGGGAAGACCGGTGTTAGGTGAGGCTGCTCAGCTGGCCAAGGTAGAAAGAAGGGGTTGCTTACTGTTAAGAGTGCTTTGTCTGGTGTGTGTGTGTGTGTGTGTGTGTGTGTGTGTGTGTATAACACAACACAAAAAGAACAGCTCAGTTTCCTGGGGAGACTGCTCTGCGGCTGGGATGTGAGGGTCCCAGGGACCCACGTTGGGGCCTGCAAGTCACAGTGGCTGGGGAGGATTGTCCCAGCCCAGCTCTGGGTTTCCCTAGAGGTGTTGCCGCCCTCACCTTGTGCTCTCCCACAGTGCTACAGGAGGGGACTGGTGCGTCAGTGGGTACCCAGCAGGTGGCAGGACCAGAGGCCCAGGAAGGTGAGTGCAAGGGCCACCCAGGGGTGCAAGGCTGGTGGGCTAGCCACTGCAGTGGCGCTAGTGAGCCTGGGCTGGTTGTAATCGCTCTCTCTCGGGTTTTAGACGTGGAACAGAAAATTTTCATGCAGGAGTCAGATGCCTCCAATTTCCTCAAGAAGCGTGGCAAGCGGTCCCCCAAATCCCGAGACGAGGCCAATGGTAAGGATGCTGGAGGTCTCCCTTTTGCTTGCCCCTCCCATTCCTTTCTCACAGTCAGCTGGGCTGTGGGGGCTGCAAAGGGACCAAGGAGGGCTCCACCTATGCCATTGGGTATCCAAGTGAGGGTGGCTCTGAATTAGGAATTCTACATTTCCTCCCAGGTCACATCTTGGGCTATACCGTCAAGGTAAGGAATGAAAAGGAGCAGTGCTAATATTGAATGCAATAGAGATTGAGATGCCTCCCAATTTCAGGAAGTTTAAAATGGGAAGCAGAAATAGGTTCTAGTCAGGAGGGAACATAGCATCTGTGTGTGTGCTTTCTGGGGGCACTGGACAGCACCTCATGTGCAAGAGCTACCACGAGCACTACAGGCAGGTAGAGGGTCCCCGGAACTGGGAGCTGGGACTATGGGCCTGGAGACGGTTCTGCTGCTCAGGGGCCTGGCCACTTCCTCTTCCTGGCCCTAAGTTTCCTTAATTACAAGACCCTGAAATTGTGGTATTCAGCCAGTACTGGTTTTTGTTTTCATTTTTAAATTTTCATTTCCAATGCATTTGGAAGGCTTTTGAGCTTGGAACTCTGTCTCTTTCTTAGTCCGAAGCAGGTCCCGGCGTCCACTGCCTGGCAAGGACCCTCATTTCCATGACCTGCTGACCCTTGAAGGCATCAGTTCTTTGCCTTTGAACTAGATTCTTCCAAGGACTCTGAGCTCTGTCTCTGAGTCTATGGCTGGATCCATTACTTGCGTGTGTGTCTGAATAAACTCTTTGTGTCCCTCAGCATGCTCAGCAAGGCTCATTTGCTCAGTAAAAATAACAGGACTGTTTTCAAATGATGAAAATGCGTGCAGATGAAATTCCTTTCCCCCACCCCTAACCAACTGGATAAGTACAAATCACACTGGGAAAATCTCCAGGCTTCATCCAACTTGAGATTTAGAAGTTAGCAAACATCCAGAAACACAGGAAGGGTTGTGATGAAGGCTGGGCAGTTCCTGATGGAAATGAGAGAAGCAGCCTCCTGGCAGACTCCCAGTGGGGAACAGGCGTGAATGTAGGAGAGGCAAATAGTTTCCATCCTCATAAGCTGATTCAGAACCACAAGGAGCGCAACAAAGCCAGAGGTCCCTCACCTCAAACAGAAGCTGTCAGTCTCGGGGGCCCAGGACAGCCCAGTGAAGACATCAGTCTGCACCTGAGGTCGCCCGCTACCCCCTGGGTGAGTCCCGTGCATAGACAGGAGAACAGTGCTCAGTTATGTCTCAGGCTGGGGAAAAAGCAAGTGACGCTGATAGCCTGGAATCTGGAAACAGGAAACAGGCACCTGACATCTCTAAGCTTCTAGGTAAAGATGCCAGAGGTTCCTTTAGGGCAAGAGGAGGCACTCAGAACGAAATGCAGAACCTGAGAAGGGACGCACATGATGCATGGTGTCAGTGCGGCACTTTGTCCCAGGACTTACTTAAACTGTTCTTGGCCATTGCAGTGTCAAGGGTCCCATTTGTCGTATCTCCAGAAAGGCAATTTGGGAAGATGGGCTTTTTTGAAGTCCATAGGAATGGAATATGCTTCTTTAGGAACTGGTGATGGCTCATTAAGCCCTTGCTTCCTACATCCCCAACCCCCTCCCATCCCATCCCCTCCTGGGTTTCTGGGACCTGGAGCAACACTGGGGCTCAGGGTGGGTCATAAGGGGGATGGTGCCAAAGGAGGTGTGTTCTGGGCCAAGTAGTGAGTGTGGGCTCTGGCTCATCCCAAGCTACGCCCTGACCAACTATATGACTTTGATTAGGTCACTGCACCTCTTCGAGTCTCAGTTTGCTTCTAAGAAATGTGTGGATGTGGGGCAAGGGGGGTAAGCATGGGGGAAGGACTGGAGAACCAATTCCTTCTGGCAGTCTCAAGAGTCCTACAACTATGTGGATAAAGGTGTAAGTATGGGAAAAGCATGCGATTACCTAAGGAAACTGCACTGAGACTAAGTCACTGATAACTGGATTTTTTACTCTGAGTTAAATAATGTACTCTAAGAGATAAGTATTTAATTAATTTACTTATTATTGTAGGCTCCTTAACTTTCAGACAGTTCAGATGGTTCATGGTATTAACTATTGCACAAAGAAATACTTTGTTGTTCGTCCTAGCACCACCATAATGTGGGGTGGGGCAGGAAACCAACGGCCTCCTCGGTTTCTCTATTCTCCCGACTTCCTCCTGCACAGCTAAGCTGGTGGGGACAATGGTGCCTCAGTCCTCCTTTTTTGATGTGATCATACCAGAGGAGTGTGAAGTGTCCTTGAGGGACAGTTCTTCCTGCACCAGACATGGCCTCCCTGCTGTTGTGGGTTTGTCCAGTTGAAGCCCAGTTAAAAGCAATTATTTTGATATTAAGAGAGTTTTCAATAATTTCCTTCAGACAACCAGAGCTCTTACACCGAAGAGGTCAAGAATTAAGGGTAGAAATAGATGAAGCTGGAAACTATTTTACACCAAAAGATTTCCCAATCTAGAAAGATAGTTTCAGGTTCAATGAGGAACAGCTGCACCAGCTGGTGAAGTGTGATGTGGTGTTTCGGGGTGCGGGGAGGATTTCTGCTCGGGCTCAAGGTGCTTTTTGTAGGGCCTTGCTGTTCAACTGCCAAGGAATCCTCACCGTATTCATGTGTTCTTGGTGACAGTTTTCACTTATCACTGGGGGTATTTCTTCTGACCACAGATTTGTACCTCCCCAATGTTATCATGTGTAACTCAGATTTCTCATAAAAAAGTTTATAGCTGGGATGCCTGGGTGGCTTATTCAGTGAAGTATTTGACTCTTGGTTTCAGCTCAGGTCATGGTCAGGGTCATGAGATCAAGCCCCACGTTAGACTCCACGCTCAGCATAGACTCTGCTTGAGATTTTTCTCCCTTCCCTCTGCTCCTCTCCCTGTTCTGTCAAATAAATAAAATCTTAAAAAAGTTTATAGCCAACTTTACTAGAATACATTGCCTTACAAAATAAGGAATACCTGCAGTCGGTATCTTCATCATTGGGAAGTTTACTTGATCACCTCATATTCTGCACCAATTACCTATTGCTGTGTGCCAATGGACCCCAAATTTAGCAGCTTAAGACCACATTTACTCTCTCCTAGTTACTCAGCAGTCCAGATATGCCTTAGCTGGGGGCCTCAGGCTCAGCACCTCTCCCAGGCTGTAGTCATCTCGAGACCTGACTGCGAGACCTGCCTTCAAACAAGCCTCAGTGGCTTGCTGACTGTCTGTCACGACCACCAGTTCCTTGCCATGACTGGGCCTCTCCAAAAGACCACTTACAACATGGCAGCTGGCTTCCCTCAAAACAAGAGATGCCCAAAAAGGAAGCCACATTCCATCCTGTCTGCCAACTTCTGTTCATTAGATGACAGTCATTAAGGTCAGCCCACACAAAGGGAGAGAGCTACCTAAGAGCACGTGGATACCAAGGATCCTCTCAGATCTCCCCTCATTTTTTCATCCCCAACATCATTGTGCCCTGGATACATTTCTATCAGAGCAGCCATTCTCCTGGGCATGACTTATTTTTGTGTCTTTCTCCTTATCTGGATTAAAGGCCTCTAAAATAGAGGGACAGCATTTTTCTTACTTGCCTTTTTAATGTGACTGGTACACATTTCAGTTGTGACAGCTGCTCAAAGATGGACTTGAAGGTATTAATGTGAAATTAACTTTATAATTTAAAAAATTTGTTTATTTATTGGAGAGAGGGAGTGCATGAGAAAGCGAGAATACAGGCTGGGGAAGAGAAGAGGGAGAAGCCCAAGGGAGCTTGGAGCCCAATGTGAGACTCGATCCCAGGACCTTGAGATTACGACCTGAGCCAAAGGCAGATGCTTTCCCGACTGAGCCACCCAGGTGTTCCCAACGTGAAGTTAACTTTAAGTTGATTATTCCCTCCTAGAACTCATTTCTAATCATCGGATTTCTAGTTTCTAACTGGCCCAGTATACTCAGAGGCACCACTAATTTTATAAGTGAAGCTACACTGCTTTTCCTATTTGCACAATGTGGTGCTTGGACAGGGTGTGTTCCTGGGTCCTTCAAGTTTTAAAGTCTGTGTCAGGAGTAAGCCATCTTCGTGAAGCCCCCTTCCGTCCCCCTTCCAAACCACCTTTCCCCACCAGGTTCAAGTTTCTCAGGCCAAATGATCAATGTTCCCCTAAATGCATGCCGCTGCCCCCGTTCTTGGAGGCAACTCTTGCTTCTTGCCATTTCCCAGCAGAGAACATGCAGAAGCTACGGGCTGACGAGCTGCGGAGAGAGTATTATGAGGAACAAAGGAATGAGTTTGAGAACTTCGTGGAGGAGCAAAATGATGGTAAGAGCTCTTCAGCCAGAACCTTCGGGGAAGTGGGCCTTTGGGAGAAAATCAAAAATTGCTTCCACTTCTCCCTAAATGTTTATTAGAAGAGGGAAGGGTAAGAGAGGCTCCTTCCTCAGTTCACATCTATTGGAGTCTTGAAAGAAGAAAGTCACACAAATGGTTACAGAACTTGAGAAGGTACAGAGGACACACCTAAATTTCCACTGGCTTGAGGAATTTCTGGCTGATTGTATCTTTTCCTCCTACTTGGGGACTGAGGTGGTGGCCCACGTTCCCTGCTTAGAGGCTATGCTAGGGGTTTAGCTCTGGTTACAGAAGCACTGGAAAGATTTCAAAGTCACTTTCAAGTCCCCTGGATTCACAGCAACATAATAGCTCTAGGAACTACTCATTCTGGCCTCCATTCACCTATTCACTATAATCAGTATCTTTCTTTTTCCTGGATTTTATTTATTTATTTATTTAACAGACAAAGAGCACAAGCAGGGCGAGCAGCAGGCAGAGGGAGAAGGAGAAGCGGGCTCCCCTCGAGCACAGAGCCTGATGTGGGGCTCTCCCCCAGGACCCCAGGGTTATGACCTGAGCCAAAGACAGACACTTAACCAACTGAGCCACACAGAGGCCCCTATAATCAATATCTTAACTGACTAACCAAATCAGGAAATCCGACCTCAGAAAGCAACTCACATATAGTGTTGGGCACGCTCTAAGTTTTATATGCTTTGCTTGTGCCCTTATGCAACTGCTCTCGTCTTTTCTAAGCCTTGGCTTTTATGTCAGAGTCTCTTGCCGGTAAAGGACACCCTTCATTCCCTGCCTCAGCCCTTAAGACTCCTGCCCCTGAGGCAACGCTGATTTCACCGTGGTCTCAGTGGTGGCAGCTGGGAGTGGGCATGGGCGGAGGCAGAGGGAGGTGCTGTTTTTGAAGCAGTGTCTCAAGGAGTGGGATGGGATTTTGCATCTATTAAGTGTCCTCAAGTGTCACCCAGAGCAAAACTGCATAGAAACACAGACTAGGGCTGATGCTAGCAGCATAGAGTGTACATTTTTATTTGTTTTTGTCTTTCCCCCACACTTCAAGATGGAAATGCTCCCAGGCAAGCTCCTGAAATGTACGTGAGCTTGGACAAACAGCCCCAGTTTAGCTGACTTGGCTAAAGTCTGTAATTTTCATTCTGAGGTCATGAGCCAACTGGCTTGTATGCTGTGGTGGATTTGGGAGGTAACACTCTCTGAGGGCATCTCTTAGGAACATGATACAATCAGCAGGTTACTCAAGGGCTGCAGGCCATGTCTACTGGCTCTCAGGTGGCACCTGAGCCCTGCAAACAGGTGCTGGGCTTGGATCCCACCAAATCAAGCTTTCCTGGGAAAATCCTGGGAGAAAAAACAAAACAAAACAAAAAAACCCAGGCTGTTGTAACTCAGAGGAAAATATTTCTGTTGGACATTTGCCTTGGTGAACAGCTTAGGGAGAGACATTTAAAAAATGAGAATGTGGCTTGCAAAATTTCTTCCGGGTCTTTTTTTTTTTTTTAAACTCACTGTATTAATAATAAGACTTTATTTTGGGCATTTTTAAATGTTTCTGGTCCCAATCTCTAGCATCTGGTGGAAAACACTCACTGTTTTCCCTTTCACAATGAATTAGGGTGAGGGGTCAGGCACTCGAGAGATGGCCAGTCCTCTGCCAAAGCCAGAGAGACAGACGTCAGGGTCCTGAGGCCTTGCCCAAAAAGATGAAGACTGCCGGCCAGGCCGCAGGTCTATGAGCCTTGTAATGACAGAGCTGTTGTCACTGGTTGAACACTGGCTCCATCAGGCACTATTCTGAACCACCCAACATTTACACCCAGCTTCTCAGGTCTTAAAATGTCTGTGTTTTTATTTCAAAAACTCAGGCTTAGAAAGGGTGCCTGAATACCCAAGGTGCCATCACTAGTCAGGGATTCGGACCAAGGTATGTTTGCCAGCCAAGAAATGTTCTTATAAATGAAGGATGAGGATGATCGGGCACATGGAGGAGGTCTTGGGGGAATTCCTTCCATCTGGGAATTGGTCCCTGCAGTTGGATGGAGTGAGAAGTGAGGTGAATAAGGAGAATATGCTCTCCCCACCGCCAGTGTCCCCAGGGCTGGATAAAAGGAGGAGGCAAAGAGGTAGAGCAGGTCCAGCCTGCCTGAGGGTAAATGCTGATGTGAAATGCATTTCAATTTTTCTCCTCTTCCCTCACCTCTGCCCTCTCTGAGCAGCAGCACCAACTGCGACTGCGGTGTGGTAGCCGGGTTGGTGAAACCTCTACCCCCTGGGAGTGCTCTCAGCCCTTCTCTGTGGCCCCCACAGACTCCTCAGTCAGGACTCTGGTTTTTTGGTTGGCTATTTTGATCTGACCGTGTCACCTATTCTCAGAATAACTGGCAGCAGCTGGTGTGTTCCTACCCCTTAAAAGCAAATGCTAAGGGATGGCCTTGGATAAATGAAAGGCCTAGGATTTCTGAAGAAGGAAGTTTAGGCAGGTGGTCTGTACCCGAGTGACCTGAGAGCCTGAGAACCCCATCTTGAAGGCTCATCAGCCCATCCAGGACAATGGACCTATTCTGGGGAGGCTGTGGCTCCTGGTTATTTCTCCCAGTTTGATAAGGAAAAGATGCCTTTATGCCTTTGAGTTCTGCCTCTGCAAGTGTCAGGATAAGCACTGTGTTGAGCTCCTACCTCTGAGGTCCGTGTGGAAACAAAAGCCTGCTTCCACCTTCAAAGCCAGAAGCCTGGGTTGGCCCATCTGGGCTTGGCCGCATGACACCTGGCTTGGCTAATCATGCTCAGCCACAGGTGGTCCCCTACACAAAAGCCACACTGCTTGGGCCTTTACCAGCTAGGCCTTCCCTTTGTCTAAGTGAAGGGTATGAAGAAACTGGCATGACCTGGGGGAAAAAAATCAACTTCTATGCCAAAAACATGTTCTCAAGAATGGCCAAGAGTAGCTGACCTATCTGGTCTGACCAAGATCTAAAGGCCCAAAGCTCCAGCCAGGGCTTTACTCTAAGCTCCAGGCTGTCCTGGGATACTAAATCCTAGAGGCGATTTCCAGCATCAAGGGTAGCACTGACTCCAAGCTCACAGAGGAAAGAAATATACACAGCAGCCATGATGCCTGAATACCCAGCAGTAACAGGGGATCCTTCTTGTCGAAGGCATCTGGCTCTCATGGGGACTAAGGACCATGTGGACACCCATTTTCTCCACATCTGATGTCACCAGGTCGTCCTGTACGCCCAAGGCCTTAGAGAATAAGGTTCACTAGCACCAAAGTCAGGTTCACAGGCTTTTTGTGGTTAAGCTCATATTTGAAAAAAAAAAAAAAGGACTTTAGGGGGTCTGAATTCTTGATACTAATCTTTCTCTGTTAGAACTTCCTATCCTCCAAACATTTTCCACAAACACTTAAAAATTGTGGTACAATTTACATAAAATTTGCCACTGTCACAATTTTTAAGTGTACAAGTCAGTGGCATTTAGCATGTTCACAATGCTGTGCTACCAGCAGCACTATGGATTTTTAGAACCTTTTCATCATTTCAGAGATAAACTCTGTACCCATTATGCAACCGTTCACTGCCCCACTGACCAGTCTCTGCTCACCTCTAGAACATTTTGGTCTCTATCAATTTGTCTGTTCTAGGTATTTTATAGATGTGCAATCATACGGTACCTGTCTTTTTGTGTCTGGCATAGTTCACCAAGCGTGTTTCAAGGTTCACTCATGTAGTAGCATGTTACTAGAACTTCATTCCTTTTTATGACTGAATAATACATATGTGTGGGGGGGCATGTATGTGTATAACTGTTTATCCATTCATTTGTGCCTGTTTTCACTTCTCTTAGATATATACCTAGGAGTGCCACTGTCAGGTTACATGGTAATGCTGTTTAACTATTTGAGGAGTCTTATGGTTGCCTTTTTCCACACTGCGGGACTTGTGAAATCTTCTCGTGCTTTTATGGTCACTAACAATGACAGGCAATGTGGACTTGGCGTCAGGAGCCTAATCCTACAATTGAACAAAGTTGGCACTCAGAGACATGTCTGATTAAAGACAGCAAAATCAAAACTTTCTTACTAAAAACACCCTTGTGCTCCACTTTGCTTCACCCACCCTCTTTTCTGGATAGTTCTTAAAACAACTTTATTTTTAAAGTCTGAGAAAAAATTACTCATAAGGCTATCACTTGAAGTTATTTCCTTCCATGATGGATTTTTTTAACCATAAAGCCTGTCGTCTCTTTTCCTTACTGTTCTCTTTGTACGTCATTTCTTTGTTGTTACCTCTTTGAGCCAGTTGTTACCTCTCCCCGCTTCGCTGGCTGTGTAAGGGAAAGAGCACAGGACCCGGACACAGGTCTTTATCTTGGCTCTACTGGCTACCCACTCTGTCTCCTGCCTGGGCATGGCCCCCAAAGTGAGGCCTTTTGACTGAGGGTTCTGTCAGGTCTTTCAACTCAGACGTTCTGTTTGGCGTAGTTTGTTCATATTGCCACAGGGTAGGCAGTTTGGTTAGATGGCTGCCAAGAGCTTGGTGGCTCTCCTCAGATCAGAGGCCTCTCCGTGCTAACACTACCATTTTACCTCTGCTCCCCAGAACAAGAAGAGAGAAGCCGGGAAGCTATTGAACAGTGGCGCCAGTGGCATTATGATGGCTTGTACCCATCATATCTCTATAACCGCCACCACATCTGACCTCATCTTGACAGACCAAGACGATGGAGCCTGAAACTGACATACCCACCCCAGGTGTTTGAACAACACTTGAACCAGCCCCTTCAAAGGGTCTCAACTTAGGGCCTGCTGTGGTAAACACACATGCCTTTTGCTCTGATGGATTAAGATGCCCTGGCTTTTGCTTCTTTGCAGATGATTTTCTGAGGTGGGCAAAACACCTGCAGGGCCTCCTAGCACCAAACCCCCAGTGACTTCCCCTTCCTTAGTCATTGTTCCCACGGTAAGCCTCCTATCTTGTAGAACAATGAAAAAGAACGCAATAAAGAGAAAAGGTGACATGTCTGCTTACAGCTTAGAAATAAAAGTGCCGAGTGAATGCTGTGTATCATCTTCTGAAATCTCAGACCGAGTCATGCCCGCTTGTCTCCCTGAGCTTAACACGTTACTCTCACTGACCTAGGCATTTGAAAGCCTGAACTGAAGGAGTATTGTTCATGATTTTCTCAGTCTGTCTTAGCAAGTCACACAAGTGAAAGAGAAATGTGAACAAAATTGTTTAGGTTAAGACCATTCTCCAGGAAGGTTACTGAGCCCAGATGCTTCCTCACATCTCTTTAGAGTCTCAAGGTTCAACTGTTGTTTCTTAACTGCATCAAATGAAAAGGGAGGCTTACAGCAACACCAGCTGTAACCAAAACTATAAAGCAGAAGAAATTTAGCTTTGGTGCTACCTCACACTTCCTCCAAGTGCCTGTAGGCCTTAGCTTAAGGCTGCCATAGCATCGTGTAACAAGCTAGGTGGCTTGACACAATAAAAATGGATTCTCTTATAGTTCTGGAAGCTGGAAGTCTGAATTCAAGGTGTCAGCAGAACCATGGGTGCTCCCTCTCTTTAGGGGAGGCTCCTGTCTTGCCTGATGCAGCTTCTGGTGGTTCCAGGAAACCTGGCTGGGGGCAGCGTCACTCCGATCTCCGTGTCTGTCATCACAGGGCCTTTTCTGTCTTCACATCGTCTTCCCTCTGTGTGTCTGTGTTTCTTCTCTTCTTGATAACACTTTATTTTTTTTTTAAGTCAACTCTGCACCCAATGTGGGACCTGAACTCACAAACTCAAGATCAAGAGTCACATGCTCTACCTTCTTATAAGGACATCAGTTATAATGAATTAAGGAGGTAGAGGGACCCAACTCAGCTTCTAACAGTGTCCCTTTTTTCTCTCCCAACTCCCCAGCTTCACACCCTCAACCCCCCATCTATCCTACTTTATCCTTGCTCTCAATGACCCTCAGGAATTCCCCACTAAGAATGCAGAACAATCAAGAACAACTGCAGCAGGCACCTCTGTGGGGACACAGTGTATTAGAAGACACAGAGGACTGTAGATGAATTCCAAGCACCCCCTCTTAGCCATCTCTCTGTTGCCAGGCCTCTGCTTCCCCTGAGACCTGGGTCGCTGGCCAGCTAGTCCAGTCTACTTCTGAGATTCGGATCCCAGGGTAGTGTAGGAGGACTTTGCTTTAAGGAAAAGCTGCTCAGTTGTGATAAAATACCCCACCAGAGGTGGCACAATTTATTAGAGCAGGCAATTTTATACTGAATGCATATATTTTTAAGTAATTTTTTGAAAGGCTGTTAAAATCTAGTGATGAAGCAATCATGCATGTTCCAGGATCACCCCATAAAGTCAGCACTCTATTTTCTTTCTTTTCTTTTTTTTTTTTTTAAGATTTTATTTATTTGACAGAGAGAAACACAGCCAGAGAGGGAACACAAGCAGGGAGAGCGAGAGAGGGAGAAGCAGGCTTCCTGCTGAGCAGGGAGCCCGATGTGGGACTCGATCCCGGGTCTCCAGGATCATGACCTGAGCCGAAGGCAGTCGCTTAACCAACTGAGCCACCCAGGCGCCCCAGCACTGTATTTTCTCACACAAACTTCAAGCAGCAGGAGCTGACCTAGCCTTGGGAAGGTAAGAGGGGCACAGGGCAAACTCTATCATAGGACGCTGTCACCCAGGCAAGTAGAATAGAGAAGCCATTCTCTTCTCAGGAGTCCTGGGATTCATACTGTGCAGACTCAGGCTTGGGGTCCAAATTGCAGCACGACAAAAGCCACAGCAGCGTTCAGTTTTCCTGCGCCATGATGCGCTTGTGCTGAATTTGCCTTAAGCATGGAGAATTGTAGTTGAGCCTCCGGAATTCTCGGATTATGCTCTCAAGTGTGTACTCTGAAGTCGTGCTACCAACCTATATCATCGCAGTCTGTGGGTGTCTAAACTGGATCTAAATCAAATGCTTCCGAAAGGCAACTGAGAGAGCAATGAAAACTTTCCTCAGAATTGGAAAAACATGCACAAAATAGTTAATGGAGAACTGCTATTTCACCACTTAAAATGTTCTTCACACATTTACTCACCCTTACCCAATGTGTTTTTTTTTGTTTTTTTTTTAACATTTCCCCTGTAAAACTGTTTCATTTACAGTATGTGCTCAATGTAGCAAATTCAAGCAACACAGAAGGCCATTACAGAGAGTGCCTGGCTGTGCCTGGCTGAGTCAGTCAGTAGAGCATGCAACTCTTGATCTTGGGATTGTGAGTTCAAGCATGTCAGGTGTAGAGATTACTTAAAAGTAAAATCTTTAAACAAAAAGAAAAAAAGGGAAATCCATTACACATAAGGAGAGTTTTTTCTTTTTGCTTCTTCAATTCTACTCTGAGGTAAGCCCTGTCAGTGGTTTGGTATGTATCCTCTCACTTTCCTATTCTCACACACATAATTCATTCTTTATAAAGGCAAAATAACACATAATTATGCAAATCCAGATAGCCTCACACCCCGTGCTGAAAGGAACTACTTAGCAGATCTGAGTTGGCCATACAGAACTGGCCGATACCAAAGCAGAACTCTGGAAGCTCCCATTTTCTTTTCTTTCTTTTTTTAAAAGATTTATTTATTTGACAGAGAGAAACACAGCTAGAGAGGGAACATAAGCAGGGTGGGTGAGAGAGGGAGAAGCAGGCTTCCCACTGAGCAGGGAGCCCGATGTAGGGCTTGATCCCAGGTCTCCGGGTTCATGACCTGAGCTGAAGGCAGTTGCTCAACCAACTGAGCCACCCAGGTGCCCCTGGAAGCTCCCACTTTCTAACAAGGTCTAACAAGAGTATTTGCCTCAACCAGGTAGCTCATTATTATACTGTCACAGGCATGTTCTTCCAGCTTAAGCAAGTGACACTTCTCTGTGAGGTAATGGGTGCTCAGGGAATTGTCTGTGCTCCTAAGTTTTCCCTCAATAAGCCCTATTTTGTATTTACATCATATGGCCTAGTGTTGGTGTGTCTTTGTTCCTTCTACATTTCAGTGAGTACACTAGACTTCACTTACCCATTCCTCTTCACAAAGACAGGTTTCTGGAAATGAAATAATGGGTCATAACTTACACACGTGAAACTGGATAAATCGGATTTCTCTTTGAAGAGGTTACATGTGCTTTCTGTCACTGGACACCTTTGCCAGTCCTTTCTTAAACCAAGCAGGGGCGCCTGGGTGGCTCAGTTGGTTGGGTGACTGCCTTCGGCTTGGGTCATGATCCTGGAGACCCAGGATCGAGTCCCACATTGGCTCCCTGCTCGGCGGGAAGCCTGCTTCCCCCTCTCTCACTTCCCCTGCTTGTGTTCCCTCTCTAGCTGTGTTTCTGTCAAATAAATAAAATCTTTAAAAAAAACCAAAAACAAAAACAAACCCAAAAAACCAAGCAAACTGAGAATATTAGCAGAAAGGTTGGGAAGGGGGAACTTTTTTGGGAAACACTGTCCCTGGTGTTTCCTCAGACGGAAAACGTCACCTTCAGCTCTGGTCTCCAAATCACACTCCATCTGCAGGAGTTGCACATTTCCACCAGCTACCCCACAGCCTTTGGGTCCATTTTCATCAGAAAGTCTCTTTAGGAAATCTGCTCTTCTGCGCAGCCTTCACTGAAAAGACCAGCAGCTTTTCTCTTTTTTTAAAGATTTTATTTATTTGACACACACAGAGAGATCACAAGCAGGCAGAGAGAGAGGAGGAAGCAGGCTCCCTGCCAAGCAGAGAGCCCGACGCGGGCCTCGATTCCAGGACTCCGGGACCATGACCAGAGCCGAAGACAGAGGCTTTAACCCAATGAGCCACCCAGGCGCCCAAAGACCAGCGGTTTTTTTTTTTTTTTTTTTTTAAAGATTTTATTTATTTATTTGACAGAGAGAGATCACAAGTAGGCAGAGAGGCAGAGAGGAGGAAGCAGGCTCCCTGCTGAGCAGAGAGCCCGATGCGGGCCTTGATCCCAGGACCCTGAGATCATGACCTGAGCTGAAAGCAGAGGCATCAACCCACTGAGCCACCCAGGCGCCCCGACCAGCGGTTTTAAATGAGAATGTGATTGCACTGGAGCAAAGTGGCACTAAGGAAAAACTTTGCAGTTGCCTCAAAATTTCATTACTATTTTTACTTATTACCTGATGAGACAAATTGAGAATGAATATTTCAAAGTTTCAAAACATAAATCTCGACAGAAAGGAACAGAGTTCTGCTGTTTGCCTGCTATCTCCCATCACTGATCTAAAGTGGAGAAATCAGTCAGCCTGAGCAGAACGAAGGTCAGAGGTGTTCCTCTCTGGATTACTGGGCAGGAGATACCTGCATGGGCCCCATCCACTTCCTACAGCACCTGTTTAAGTGGCAGTACAGGGAGTCTTAGTGAACTGGCCAGATATACCCCTGCCTCAGTCTTGCTCTTGTGGGTGGGGCTCCTCACAGCACCCCATCCCACAGCTAGATGAGAAATTCTCGTGGAGAGGCGCACAGGAGCAACACATTCTTGTCCTTAGCTGGGTTACTAAGTGCGAGAGACACGATGAGCCAACGAGCTGTGCTGTGGCTGGGAGCTCGGCACCAGCAGTGCAGCCTGGCTGACTGCAAGCTCCAAGCCTGAGGCAGGACTGCAGGCTGCTGGCCCAGGGGGACAGGTGAGCTGGCGCTTTACCCACACGAAACTGCCCTCTTGGTTGACCAGACCAGTCTCTGAGGCTTTCAGTTGGTAGTCCTAATTGACAAGGGGGGAAGATGTGTGGTTACACACCCAGTTGTGCAATAGAAAAAAAAAAAAAAAAAAGGCAAAGCGTTGTTCTCTGGAGGTGCCACATTTTGGGTCATCTTGGTCATAACACACCCAAATGCCTTCTGGTAAGGGGCCAGCAACCAGGTAGATGGGAGTCATACCCACAGCCACCCACACCCACAGGAAGGGACACCGAGGCCAGGCAGATGGCAAGAATCAAGAATGGTGCGGTGGAGTAGCCAGTTTAAAACAATAAAACAGTCTGTCCTTGCCTCTTCAACGGCTATGCTTGGCATGTTGACTCCAGATAAAAACCTCTGGCAGAAAAAAGAATTCTATTACCTCATTTTACCCCCATCCTTAACAAGGGTCCCATTATATCTCAGCATTTTCAAATTCTGCCCAGAATTCCTTCACTAAAAACCAATCACAGTCATTTTTCCTGGGCAGGGAGAACCATGCCAAAGGTAACACGATCCGGAATCTGGGCAGCCACATTTAGTAGGAAATAAGTAATGCAGCAGTCTGTATTTTTAGACACTGGCCTTGTCAAAGCATGGTCTTTTGGACTCTTCTCTGTTCTTTCACTACTCTCTCTCAGTCCTTGAGGGATTCCAAGTAAGTGGTTGAAAACAAATTTGTCAAAGGATGAATTGGTGAAAATTTATTGTTTTTGTTTACTTTATTTATTAAGATTTTATTTTTAAGTAATCTTTATACCCAACATGGGGCTCAAACTCACAACCCCAAAACCAAGAGTTGCATGTTCCACTGACTGAGCCACCCTGGTGCTCTGAAAATATTATTATTTTTAAAACTATTTTATTTATTATTTATTTGACAGAGAGAGAGAGATCACAAATAGGCAGAGAGGCAGGCAGAGAGAGGAGGAAGCAGGCTCCCTGCTGAGCAGAGCCCGATGTGGGCCTCGATCCCAGGACCCTGAGATCATGACCTGAGCCGAAGGCATAGGCTTAACCCACTGAGCCACCCAGGCACCCCAAAATATTATTTTTTAAGAGAAAGACAGTGAGAGCAAACAGGGTGGGGGGTTGGAGGGGCCGAGGGAGAGGGAGTATCCCAAGCAGGCTCCATGACCAACACGGAGTCTGAGGCAGGCTTGATATCAAGACTCTGAGATTATGATCTGAACTGAAACCAGGAGTTGGCCACTTAACTGACTGAGCCAGCCAGAAGCCCCTCAAACTCATTATTTTTAATTCATTGGCTTTTTACTGCCTTTTTTGGGGGGTGGTGTGGAGAGGGGTGGGAATGTGTGTGTGCACTCCAGGGGAGATTTTACAATTATCATGTGCCTTTGTTTACTTAGTTTCTTTCTGGGAGAGGAAGTGGTCATTTTGTTAACCTCAGAATGATTTTTTAAAAATTTATAAAACGTGGTACATGCTTTTTTATCAGTTAACTTTGGTTGGGTCGCTCATTTCTAATTCATTTTCAACCAATTATATTCCAATTCTTTGACAAGTTTTTCATAATTTAAAAGTTCTTAAGGGATTTGTACAAAAGCAAATTGGTTAACAATACGGATATTCTAGGGATGCCTGTGTGGCTTAGTCATTAAAGCATCTGCCTTCAGCTCAGGTCACGATTACAGGGTCCCAGAATCGAGTCCTGCATCTGGCTCCTTACTCAGCAGGGTAGCCTGCTTCTCTCCTGCGTATTAACACTTCTCTCTCCACATATTAACACTTGTAAAAAAAAAACAAAACATTTTATTGGGGCACCTGGGTGGCTCAGTTGTTAAGCGTCTGCCTTCGGCTCGGGTCATGGTCCCGGAGTCCTTGGATCAAGGCCCACGTGGGGCTCCCTGCTCAGTGGGAAGCCTGCTTCTCCCTCTCTCACTCCCCTTGCTTGTATTCCCTCTCTAGCTGTCTTTCTCTGTCAAATAAATAAATAAAACCTTTTTAAAAATTTATTTATTCATTAAAAACAGCGAGAGAGATCATAAAGGGAGATCACACATTATTTTGAATTTTTAAATTAAGAGTACTTGATGAGGTTATACATATGGTTTGAAAATTTTAAAGGGCAGAAAAGAATATAGTGTCCTCTGTCTCCCAAAGAAAGCCATTATTCCCAAGTTTTGAGTATCCTTCAAGTACATATTTAAATATCTAGCTGCATTTCTTAATTTTTGTTTTATTTTTTCCATGTTTATGTTTTAAATTTAAAATTCATTTTTGACCAATGATGTTCACTAAGGTAACTTTCTACCATAAAGAATATCTGCATAGTTAAGAGTTGAGAAGTTTTCATAAAGCTTTTTTGAAGAGAAAGCTTCATAAAAAGAAAGCTTCCTATGGGAATGACAATGAGGAGATATGTCTGAAAAGAACATTCACTTAATATATAAAACAAAAGGGAAAAATTGTTTTCCACATAATTTCTCATTAATTTAGAGCAGTGATAATGAATCTCAACTGACACACTGGTGAGTGGGAATCATTTAGGGAACAGTCCCCCAAATGTAAAACTTTCCTAAATTAAAACGGCAGCCTCACTGACATGAAGCAGTGAGGTCAGGGCGCACTGGCTTCTGATTTTATTAGTTTATGTTTATCATGTTTGGCTGTTTATCCACACCCAGCACAGAACTGTGGTGCTGAGGGGCAAGTCGTTTTATATTTTGTAAGAGGAAAAAAAACCATATAATACTCTTAGGTTGGTATCCTGAAGTCACTGGTCAAAAAGAAGACAGTTCATTTCTTTATTACATCACCGAGGACACTCTTTCTGTACCTTTAACCCTAAGTGCTCAAATGACACAGACACCACTGCTCTTTTGGCATGACTGATGATTATGTGAAGATAAAATTCGGCACAACCTGAAAATGAACTCAGCCCAGAACTTGACATGACTTCTCCCTCCAAAGGTCAAGCACACTGGTGCTCAACTGATAACAGCACAAGGCGATGCATGAGAAGACAAACAAAACCCACACTATTATTTATAGATCTTCTTTTTGAACCTTACTCAGAAAGCTTTGATACTTAATGGTGAAAGAAAATGCTTTCCTCTTTAGAACGAGAACAATGACATCAGTCATAGAAAGAACTGCAGTGTTAAAACTTCTCAGGCAACATGATCCAACATGTAGAAATTCCTAAGGAACCTATAAAATAACTGGTAAACTAATATGTAAATTTAACATGGTTCCAGGATACAAGGTCAACTGACAAAATGCACTGTATTTCTACATACTAGCAAGTAATAACTGGGAATTGCAATGCAAAAAGTACCCCTTACAATACCATCAAAACTGTATAAGATGTTTAGAAATAAACATGACAAAATATATATACAGTCTATTCACTTGAAAGATGGCTATCTCAGACATACATATGGCCAGTTGCACCACTAGATTAAAGAGCCAGGCCACCTCCTCCTCCTGACAGTCTTTTGAGATTTCAGTTGATATCTATAACTGACCATTTGTTTTTTCTCTTCAGGGACTTTAAAATCCCACTCACATGTTTTAAATTCACCAATAAAGCGTGAGCCCACAAAATATTAGGCCCCCATACCCCTGACCCCAGTGAAAGCAGAGCTGCAGGCCCTTGTGCACTCCTTCTACCCAAGACCTTGTTGTTTGATATGCTATGTGATTTCCAGACCTTGTAATTAATAAACCTTTATTTTTTCAAAGTTTACTGATGGTTATTGTTGAAGGGCATCTTGCAATCGTAATAGGAATCAAAAGGGCCAAAACAACCATGACATTGGCTATTCATATGCTAAGACTGGCACAAATACTACTAAATGTTTCTGAGAAAAATTAAAGACCTAAATAAAGGGACAGATGTATTATATTCACAGACAGCAAGTCTTAAGATGTCAATCCCCCCAAATTGATCTATAGATTAAACACAACTTCTTAAATTAAATATTTTATTTACTTGAGAGAGAGAGAAAAAAAAAAGAGTATAAGTGCATACGAAGAAAATCTCAAACCGACTCTGTGCTGAGTGTGCAGCCTGATGTGGGGTTCAATCTCACGTCTCTGAGATCTTGACCTGAGGTGAAACCAGGAGTTGGATGCTTAATGAGCCACCCAGATGCCCCTTACAACACAATCGTAATAAAAATTCCAGTAGGGTTTTTTTCCTAAAGTAGAAATCAAGAAATCATGCTCCTTCTAAAATTTACATGGAAATGCAAAGGACCTAGAATTGCCAAAACTAAATTTTAAAAAGAACAAATTTGGAGGACTAATACTCCCTGATTCCAGCACTTGCTATAGCTATAATCATTAAGATAGCATGGTACTGGCATAAGGACTGACATATACTGTATGAATGTCATTACTGTAACAAAACTGAGTCCAGAAGTAGACCCCAAAATACATGATCAATTGATTTTTGTCAAACAAAGCAAAATAATTAATGGGGGAAGTGCTCATCTTTCAGTGAGTGATGCTGTAAATCAGTGTCCATTCGGAAAACAATGAACCCCAACCTTATACTTCATGGCTTATACAATAATTAACTTGAAATAGACCACAGATGGAAGAGTGAAAGCTAGAACTATATAAAATGTTTTCTAAGAACATCTTTGTGACTTCTAAGGCAGGTAAAATTTTCTTAGAAGACAAAAATGCATGAACTAAAAGTGAATCAACTAGTAAAATGGACTGCAAGAAAGCAGAAACCTGCTCTTTGAGACACTTAAGAGAAAATGAAAAGATAAGTCTCACACTAGGAGTAAATATTCATCACACATATATCTGCAGAACACTTGTATCCAGAATATAGGAAGAACTCTTTCTTCTTAAATTTATTTTTTATTTGTTTCAGAGGAAGAATTCAGTGATTTACCAGTTGCATACAACACCCAGTGCTTATTACATCAAGTGCCCTCCTTAATGCCCATCACCCAGTTACCCCATCCCCCATCCCCTTCCGCTTCAGCAAACCTCAGTTTGTTTCCTAGAGTTCAGTGTCTCTTATGATTTGCCTCCCTCTCAATTTTCATCTTATTTTATTTTTGCTCCTCTTCCTATGTTAATCTGTTTTGTTTCTTAAATTCTACATATGAATATATGCAAGAATTCTTACTCAACTCGACAAATCAGTAAACAGATATTTCACCAAAGAAGATACAGGAATGTCAACAGCACATGAAAAGATGGCCAATATCAACAGTCATGAGAAAATGCAAATTCAAACTGCAATGAGATACAAACACACACCTATTAGAACAGTTAAAACTTAAAAAGACTGACAGCAAATGGAATTCTCATACACTATTAGTGGATGTGTAAAATGGCACAATCCCTTTATTTTTAAAAATTTATTTATTTTTAGAGAGCGCGAGCGAGCACATGCATGTGCGGGGCAGGGGGGTGGGGCAGAGGGAGAGAGAGATTTCCAAGCAGACTCCCTGCTGAGTGTGGAGCCCCATACATGGCTTGATCTTGCAACCCTGAGATCACAACCTGAGCCAAAATCAAGAGTCAGATACATGACTGATTAAGACAACTAGGAGCCCCGGTGCAACCCCTTTACAAAATATTTTGGCAGCTTTTTTTTTTTTTTAAGATTTTATTTATTTATTAGAGGGAGAGTATGAGCAAAGGTTTGGGGGAAGGGGCAGAGGGAGAAGCATATTCCCTGCTGAGCAGGAAGTCCAACGTGGGGGGGGGGGGAGGACTTGGTCCCAGGACCCTGGGATCATGACCTGAGCTGTAAGGCAGATGCTTAACCAAATGAGCCACCAGGCACCCCTAATTTAGCAGTTTCTTATAAAGCTAAACACAGCCTTAGCATTTGACCTGGAAATCCCATTCCTAGGTATTTACCTGAGAAGAAAAACACCTATTCACAGAAAGACTTTTACCTGAATATTGGTAGAGGTTTTACTCATAACAGCCCAAAATTGAAAATAATTCAACTCAGATGGCCATCAACAGGTGAATAAATAAATTGTAGGGCATATCCATCCCCCCAAATACTCAACAATAAAAAAAAAAAAGAAGTACTGATATGCACAATAACACAGATGACATTTTGATATATGCTGAATGAAGAAAGCCAGATACAAGAGTGTATTCTGCATGATTCTATTTAACTGAGACTCAGAAGAATGGTGGAAATTACAGGGACTGAACACGGGTCCGTGATGGGTGGGGGTGGACAGGGAAAATCACATTAAGCCACTGACGGATGGAAACATCCTCTATCTTGCTTGTCGTAGTGCTAACGTGGGCATGTGTTCATAAAAATGTTATTGTACCGTACAGTTAAAATGCGTGCCTTTTAACTATGTGAAATTTAGACCTTAAGAAAGTTGATTAAGAAAGAAAGCAATATTTGCTCACTTTGGCAGCACATGCACTAAAACTGGGAAGAAAAATACCAACAGAAAAGTCTTTGCTCACGTGTCATTACCATAGCCTTTGTTCCAATCTGAGTTTCAACTCACATTTTCAGATCCCTTAATCGATTTCCTTTTTTTTTTTTTTTAAAGATTTTATTTATTTATTTGACGGAGAGAAACACAGCGAGGGAGGGAACACAAGCAGGGGGAGTGAGAGAGGGAGAAGCAGGCTTTCCACGAGCAGGGAGCCCGATGTGGGGCTCGATCCTGGATCTCCAGGATCATAACCTGAGCTGAAGGCAGTCGCCTAACCAACTGAGCCACCCAGGTGCCCTCCTTAATCGATTTCCTTATCTGCAAAATGGGGACATGCTCTATCTGGTCTTGTCAAAGAAAAAATTCCACAGTTGCTCATTATTTGTGGATTCCCATAATTGCTAAGATTTACTAGTAACTCCAAAATCAATATTCGGGACGTCTTTTTGGTCATTTATGGATGTGAAGAGCAAAGAAAAATATGAGTTGCCCAATGTACACATTCCTAGCCAGGGTCCAAGTGACATTCTTGCTTGTTTCAGCCCTGACATTGTAAGTAAATGTCATTTTTGTGTCACGTTTTTCACACTTTGCACTTTTTATTGATGATCTTGCTGTTTAAAATGGCCCCAAGCATAATGTTTGAAGTGCTGTCTAGTGTTCTTTAGTACAAGGCTGTGTGGTGTGCCATCTGGAGAAGGTATGTGTACTAAGATAAGCTTCCTTCAGTCACGATTTATAATTCTGTTGGCTGTGAGTTCCAGGTTAATGTATCAACAATATATATTAAATATGGTGTCTAAACAGAAACGTACATAAAACAAGGTTATGAATGGACTGTTGACAAAAATCTGACCAGAGGCTCTCAGAAACCTACCCTTATATTCCCCCCAAGGTACAGTGACCTATTATCTGCTAATTCAGTTAGTGATGGCTTTACAAAATGTAATTACTGTGGACAACAAAAATAAACTGTACATATATTGTTAGTTTTTTCTGTCCTTTTCTGGGTAAAATGGTTTTGAATTTTTACCATCTTGAGTACTGTCATCCGGCATTTCTACAAAAAGTAAGTCTGACCTGTGCAGGACATAGCAGGACATGTGTTCCCATTTTGATCTCCACAGTTTGACACTGTGGCTATACACTCAGCCTTTTTTTTTTTTTTTTTTTTGAAAGACATTTATTTATTTGAGAGAGGGGAAGGGATGAGGCAGAGAGGGAGAGAAAGAATCCTCAAACAGACTCCCAGCAGAACATGGAGCCTGATGCAGGGCTTGATCCCAGGACCCTGAGATCATGACCTGAGCTGAAATCAAGAGCTGATGTCTCAACCAACTGGGCCACCCAGGCGCCTTTCGGCTTCTTTTAATTTTCAAAAGTTACACAGCTTTTCTACAAACTGCTATTAAATCAACTGATTTCTTCCATTTTGTGCCTATTATTTTCCTTAGCTATATCACCATTTCTTTCTTCTATATTGGTGAATATAGAATTTCATTTTTTAAGCAATCCACTTTTGAGAGCTGTATTGTGTTCAAATCTCTACCTATGGGATCGGAGAAGTCTATTTTACTTGTCAAGTAGGGCTTTGATTGGCTATTATGACGGACATACTTAGGCAAACAGATTTACTCTCCTGACATAAAAACGCATGTTCTCAGACACATTTCTTCTATGAACATCAAGCTTCACTTGTGTCCTCATCAACTTTTACATAACCCAATTCATGAAATCTCTTCCTGTCAACCACGCTATGGATCAGTTAACTTGTAATGTTTTTAAAAGTTGAAAACTTTAAAATTTTTAAGCTTTCTAAATTGCCTCTGAGGAATATTCCACAGGGATCACTCAGAAGCTCCTTATTTGCTACTCTGCATTACTTCAGTCTTCCTTCTGTTGTTTGAAAGAGAAAATATATTTAAACAAATTCAAGAGAAAAGTGATTTTAAAAAAAGCCAACTGTTTCCTCTAAATAAAAAAGGGCAGGGGCACTTGGGTGACTCAGTGGGTTAAGCATCTGACTCTTGACTTCGGCTCAGGTCATGATCTCAGGGTCATGAGATCAAGCCCTGCATCAAGCTCCATGCTCCGTGAGGAGTGTGCTTTAGATTCTCCCCCTCTCCATCTGGGCCTCCCCCCAGCTCGTGTGCTCTTAAAAAAAAAAAAAAAGAAAAAAGGCACAGCAATAACAAAATCTGCTATGATAATCAGAACATCCAGACCGACTACTCTCCGATGAAATACAAAGTTTCTGTTTGCGAGTTAAGATCACTATGTACCTATCACCCGTTTGGATGGCCTATGATGACATGATTACACAATAAGCCCTACACTGCCAACAACAAGGTAAGGAAAAATTAAATACACATTTCAGACTTATATAAAAGCATTTAATACACTGATAAGAAGAATAATATTAAAAGACTGATCTCATTGATGAACATAATTTCAATGTAAACAAGTACGTCCCACTTTGGCCCACCCACCCCTTCTCATCGCTGATGGACAAAAGCATACACACAATGACCTCCAACGAAAGGCCTCCCAAGACCTAGAGTAACCAAGAAGTAATTCAATGATTTTTAAATTATTACAGTGCCTTACAATACTTATATATGATACACAAGTGAACGGGGATTCTAATGGAGCCCTTGGCTCAAATAGGAATGTGCTTCTTTCATGGGAAGGGGATTGCTCAGGGAGCAGCCTGGAGCTCAAGTCCTCAGCAGCCACTCAGCTATGATCTTCTTCAAATACATAGCTCTATTTTAAACTTATGGGATAAGCAAATCTACTCTAAATGAGCCATTCAAAATATCACTGTTTCGAGTGCTTTCCATCCTTACTAAGAATCAAACACTTTATTTTCTTCATTAGTTAAAAGTTAAAACAAACAAATACCTCTTGGGAAGGGAAATCCTCCTAAAAATATAGCTTTTGTAGTATAATCTTAGGAGGAACACAAAGATCAGTACCTTCTACTCACATTGAGCAGAGTTTGATGAAATCTAAGGCATATACATGTTTTTTTCTGGCTCTTGAAAATCTAAATCAAATTATCTCCCATAATCAGTTCTTTAAGCATTGTGTCCTACCATAATACCATCTTGGGGGAAATCTGATCTATTTCTAGCTAGAGTTGAAATTCCAATGTAGTAATAATTCTACCAATTTATTAAATCTTAAGATGATATCAGCATTCGCTTTGGAAAATCAGGTTGCCCGGCAGAGGAATCTCCTAAACAGCATTTTTGGGGTGCTAATTTGCACACAGTTTGAGCTCTAATTCTTGATGCATATAATAAAGTATATCCCAAATCTCAAATTCCCTGAGCTCTGTCTGAGATGTTTCTTTTTTCAATAATTGTTCATAGCTTCTTAAATTCTGCATTCATTTTAGTTAGAGATTTCGAAGTTTCCTTAAGCCATATTTAAACAAAGCCATATTTTAAAATGATGAGATTTTAGGTGTTTCTATTAAAGAGCTCCACAGTATTATAAGGGTACAAAGACCCATGTAGATATGAATTAAATGCCATGTGAGTCAGTGAATTAATCAATTTGCAAAACAGAAGAGACATAAGAATAGAAATGAAAGAAGGAACCTAGCTTTGATGTCAATATATCAAGATCATGTCAAGGTTGATGGGTTTAATTATTTATATGGGAAAAGTCATATTATTTGAAGAATCTGAGTGCTGAAAGATACACTTCAACATCATTTACTCCAAGTCTCCTCATTTTCTAGGTAAGAAAACTGAAGCCCAGAAGTTATGCAATCTACCCAGGGTAAGCTAAATTAATTCTTTTACCTCTGTGTGCCCATATAAATACCAGAATTTTACTCTGATCAAGAAGCAACACTGCATACTCTGTAACCCAAAACGTACAGAAACAGCTCTCAATTTATCTTTCAGTTTCTGAGCAAAAAATCTGCATGAGTCTAGCCATCGATAGCAAGAACATGGAAGATGATGATATTTTGATTTACCACTTAAGGTCAGTGTTAAATATGGTATCAAACCAACACAACAGAAATTAAGTAGACAAAATGTGTAGGTTTAACAAGTATTTGTTTGGACTATGTCAATCAGGAGCAAACAGAGCCAACACCCTTGCTTCTCCAGAGCCATAAGAAGCAATTTAGGTCATGGGTACCTGTTTGAAGTCAGGGCTATTTAAGGCTATTCAGAAATTTTGCATGTTCTTCTCCTCGTGGTAACAGGGTTTCTCCTCCTATCTTTGGACCTGTTTTTTCCTAGAAAAATGAAAATAGTTTAGTGAGAAATGGGCTAACATTATTTGCATGGATTACTAAAAATTGGTCACCTTGCAAATGACCTACCTTTAGCATTCCATCTCGTTCCCATTTGAAGAGGCCACAGTTACTGAAATAGAAAAGGGGATTTACTCAGTGGTGAGGTATGGGCTGATACACAGAAAAGTCAACCAGGCTCACTGCACTCATAGGAAGACTATCCCCCATTCAAACAGACGCTAATCAAGGTAACACTCATATTCAGGTTATACTCTAATGCTACTGAAAATACACACTCCAGATTTGGGAAACAGTCTTCAAATCTGTCAGAGGTTAGATACTTCAGAGATAGAATACCCAATGATAGTATACAGGGTATGCACACGGCAGGTGATGAACACAAGCTTGGTTTCCCCTCCTGGGCATCGGGAAGAGACTCAGAAGAGGAAGCTAGCCCTCTGATACCACATAGTTGACAGCTTCCCCCTTTCCCAGAACTAAAAGCTTGTGGTAAGAGAGGATTATTCTTCCTCCTGATCTGCCCAACCCTTTCCCCTCTTTTCAAACCTAAAGACGTTTACTCTTTTATTGTTCAAAGGGCATAGAAACTGTTATTCTTGTTTTTTAACATGGTATGTGAGTCCAACCCTGAGCAGAGATGTGGCTACTATGGAGAAAGCTTATTTTCCACAACATTCACTCTGCTGAAACAAAAAAAAAGAAACACAATCAACTCATAGAAATGTGGCTGCTGGCACTCTTGGATTTGAGAGGCTCTAGAGCACACAGGAATGCCCTACCTGCCTCATCCTTCTTCCTGAAAATCTTGAGAGAAATTTTCTAGACTATTAGTAGATCAATGATGAAATTGTATACAACAAAAATTCTAGTCAGGGGTTGACAAATTACTACCCATGAGTCAAATCCAGCCTGCAACCTGCTTTTGTAAATAAAGTTTCATTTAAACACGGCATGCTCACTTGTTTCTGTATTACCTATGACTCGTTTTGAACTGTAACACCAAAGCTACTCGAGTAGTTATGAAACAGACCATCTGGTTCATGAACCATAATATGTTTACTATCTGGGTTTTGACAGAAAAAGTTTGCCCCATTGCTTATCAAACATTGATAAGTCCAGAAAAGCAGTTGTTACAAAAATAACAGCGCCACCTGGAGGATGAAAAAGCATCTTGCTCTTGATTTGTGATGATTTGTGAATTGTACTTGCTTATTGATGGAATTTTTCTGATACTCAAATGTTTTACATAAGTTCTTGCTGTTAAAATATTTCAGAGAAGTCAAATACAAATAGATATTTTAAAAAATTATAATCAAGATCATAGCAATTTCACAAACCAGCTCCTGCTAATAAACTAGCATGGGGTACGGGTCCCCTCCCTAACCGCAATCAACCCTGGAGAAACTTGGGAGTGTAGTAAGGGTTACAGGAAGTAAACAAAACCCAAAAAACAAACAAGCATGCAAATAGGTGGTGAGACTCTTGTTGAGACATTCTTGGGAAGACTGAATGTTATCTTGAAAGTGCCTCAAATTGCAAAGACTTATTATCACATAAATTCTGTCCTTTAAGAATAAACCAATAGGGCGCCTGGGTGGCTCAGTGGGTTAAGGCCTCTGCTTTCGGCTCAGGTCATGATCTCAGGGTCCTGGGATCGAGGCCTGCATCGGGCTCTCTGTTCAGCAGGGAGCCTGCTTACTCCTCTCTCTCTGCCTGCCTCTCTGCCTAACTTGTGATCTCTGTGAAATAAATAAATAAAATCTTAAAAAAAAAAAAGAATAAGCCAATAAAGTCAGAAATTAAAAAGAAAGAAAAGAGAAAAATCAATCCCATATATTTGAAAACCATACAATATTACTAACCCTTGGGTCAAACAGGATATTATCAAAGGCATTAAGAAATCTTTTTTTTTTTTAAAGATTTATTTCTTTAAGTAATCTCTACACCTAATGGGCCCAAATTTACAACCCTGAGGTTACATGCTCATCTGACTGAGCCAGCCAGACACCCCAAGAAATACTTCTAACTACAGGCCACACGTTGTGGGAGACACTAAAGCAGAAGTGCTCAGAGGGAAACACGTAGCTTTAAACACATTGATGAAGAAACAAGAAAAGTTAAAAGTCAGTAAACTGAGTGTAAGCAATTAACTGATGTTGGCAAAAGGATACAGAGCAAACCCAAAGAACAAGGGCAGAAAGATAAAGACAAAAATCAGTAAAACAGAAAGAAAATCAACAAATATTAAGAAAGTTAAAAGATGGTTTTCCGAAAACGGAAATAGAATAAAGAGACTACTGTCAAGGCTGATTTAAAAAAGAGAAAAAAATACTAGCACAAAATACAGTAAATGCCTATTAATAAAAAATAACAAGTAACAGATTAAAAGCAATGAAAGTGTATTAGGAACAACCATATGTCAATTCATCTGAAAACCTAAATGAAATTAATTAAAAGGAAAAAAAAAAAAAGCTGAAATTGGCAGAAAAGACCATGACACTGAAATGGTTATCAATCCACTCTAGGCCCTAAAGCCTGGGTATGGGCCTAAGCCTAAATAACTTCACAGTTGAGATTTATTAGAAGCTTAAGAATTAGTTGCTATTTAATATAAATTATTTCCAGAAGCTGCTCAGTTCATTTTATGAGGCTCCTATAATCTTTGTTCTAAAACCAGGTAAGACCTATATAAAAAAACAAACAAAACAAAATAGGTCTAAATCACTTAAATAAACAGTGGACCCTTGAACAAGATGGGGGTAGGGGTGTTGCCCCCTGTGTAGTTGAAAATCCTCATATAACTTTTGATTCCCTGACAACTTTAATTACTGTCTATTGCTGACCAAATCCTTACTGATAATAGTCAATTAACACAACTTTGTATATGTATTATATATTGTATTCCTACAATAAAGTAAACTAGAAAAAAATATTAAGAAAATCATGATAAAGAGGAAAACATATTTAGGTACGGTACTATATATATTGAAAAAAGTCTATCTGCAAAGTGGAGTGTGCAGTTGAAGGGTTAACTGTAGATATAAAAATCCTATATAAAATATTAGCTAATTGAATATGTTTACTAAAATAAAAAATCCTTGACACAACACCAAAAACCACTAAAAATCTGATTAAAATGGACAGAAGAGATGAATAGACATTTTTCCAATGACACAGAGATGACCAACAGATACACGAAAAGATGCTCAACGTCATTAATCATCGGGGAAAATGCAAGTCAAAACCACAATGAGATATCACCTCACACATCTCAGAATGGCTGACATAAAAAAAAAAGAAAAACAAGAAATAACAAGTGTTGGCGACGATGTGGAGAAAGAACCCTTGTACACCGCTGGTGGGAATGCAAACTGGTTGAGCCACTGTGGAAGACAGTGTGGAGGTTCCTCAAAAAATAAAAATTAGAACTACCCCATGATCTAATAATCCCACTACTGGGTATTTACCCGAACAATGAAATCACTAATTTGAAAAGATATATGCACTCCTCTTTATTGCACTATTATTTACAATACCAAATTATGGAAGCACACACCTACCCACTCACACACACAAAATGGATTATAACTCAGCCATTAAAAGGAGTAAGACTGTGACATTTGCAAGAACATGGATGGATCTAGAGCGTATAACAATATGTGAAATAAGTCAGTTGCAGAAAGGCAAATATCATATGTAGCACTTAAGAAACAAAACAAATGAACAAAGAAAAAGACAAAAAAACCAGACTCTTAAATATAGAGATCTGGTGGTTGCCAGAGGGGACCAGCTGGTAGGGAAAAAATGGATAAAGGATTTTAGATGGATAGATGGATAAATGGATAAATGGATTTTAGATTTAAAAAAATCAAAATTTATCCAAAGAATGAAAGGAACCTTGTGAGAGTGATATCACCATCACAAGGTGAGCCATTCCTTTTTTCTTTCTTTGATTTACAAGGATTTGGACATCTACGACGACAACAACAACAACAACAACAACAACAACAAGCACCTATGCACAGAATCCAGATCACCAAGGGTGGATGGGAGAAGGGAAAGCAGTGAAGGAAAGGAATGGTAATGGAAATGCAGGTCAGCAACACCCTTCTGGCAGGAGGTGGAGAGTGAAGGTACCAGGTAGGGGTTGGCCACCCATTCTGCAGCTTCTACAGCTGGAGGGACCACAGGAAAGTGCCCCCTCTTGCCTGCCCAGGGATTCGGCCCATGGACTTCTAGGCTCACCTAAATCCTCAAGTGCTAAGTACATACCTCCCCTGAGTTGGCCACTGCCCCTCCATTTTTTTTTTTAGTGCACTCTGCCTAGAGAAACCAAAAACATGTGTTATAGTGCCACCTTCTGGAAAACAAAATAAAGGCTCCTAATTACAGGTTGAACTGTCAGAATCAAAGTGAACAAAACTGTCTGAGAAAGGTGTTCATTACTTCAAATGCGATGGCAGGGACACTCTTCAACAGACACATTTTTACCATGAAAAATCATGGTAATATGGTATTAAAAACAAAAACAAAAACAACCCAACAATTTTCCAGCAAAGGAGCTCAAAGAATATTGAGATCTAACTGATAAAAAATTTAAAAAAGCTTTTATAAAGAAATTCAGTGAGCTACAAGAAAACTTAGAAAGGCAACTAAATGGCCTCAGGATTAATGAACAGAAGATTTCACAGAAGAAATTCTAAAAAAGAGCCAAACAAATTCTGGAGCAGAACAACTCACTAAGATGAAGACTGCAACCAAATACATTGGAAATACCGCAAATTAGATGGAAGATGAGAATTGAGTTAGAAGACAGGAATCTAAAAATGATTGAAGATTTTAAAAAAGGAAAGTTCTCTGAGAGTCCACATAGTAACAGATTCCAGTGGAAAAGCCCATGTAAGAATGATAAGTATTCCAGAAGGAGAAGAGAGGAGGAGAAGAAAGGGGAATTTATTTAAAGAATTTCTTTATTTGAATTTATTTGAGAACTTCTCAAACCTGGTGGAGGAACTGGATATACAAGCCCATGAAGCTAGTAGAATATTTTCTTAAATCAATGTAAGAAGACTTCTCCAAGGCACAATTATATCAAAGCTGTCAAAAGTCAAAGATAAAGAAAAAATATGAAAGGCAACAAGAAGAGGGGGCAGATAGCAACCTATAAAGACTATGGCTATCAGATTTCTCAGCAGAAACTCTACAGGCCAGGAGAAGGTAGAATGACAGATGAAAAGTATTCAAAGATTAAAAAGTGCCAGCCAACAATACTCTATTCTGCAAAGTTATCCTTTAGATGGTAAGGAGAAATAAAGGTTTTCCCAGACAAACAAAAGCTGAGGACTTCACCACCACTAGATCTGCCTTATAATAAGAAATGCTAAAAGCTCCTGAACCTGAAACAAAACAAATACACAAAACTCTGATTAAGGTAATAAATAGTCAGAATTAGAAAACTGTTAACTTTTTCCTAGAATAACATATTAAACTCTTAATTATAGTATAAAGATTCAAGGAAAAGAGCATTAAACTATGGCTACTACTTGGTGATGACATCGCAGCACAAAGGAAATAATTTGTGACATAAAATATAAAAGGGGAAGAGAAAAAGGATGGATCCCTTATAGGTGAAGACAAATTGCTGACGGCACAGAAAGGATTATTTTTCCGAAGAGATGTTTTATGTAAACCTCACGGTCACCACAAGGCTAAGATCTAGAGAAGAGACACAATACCTAAAAGGTGGGGAGACTGAACAAACCACCATGGAAAACCACCAACTTACAAAAGTAGGTAGAAAAAAGGAAAAAGAAACCACGTGGAGACCAAACAACCAGAAGACAAAAGATAAAATAACAATAGTAAATCCTTATCTATCAATAATCACCCTAAATTTCAATGGATTGAATCCATCAGTCAAAAGGCACAGAGTGGCTGGATGAACAGAAAACAACCCAACCATATGTTGCCTACAGGGGTCATGTCTCAGCTCTAACAACACACAAAGTTTAAAGTGAAGGGATGGAATATATATATTAATAAATTAGACACACCTCAAGTAATCTAATTTTATACCTCAAGGAACTAGAAAAAAATAGAACGAAGTCCATATTTAGCAGAAGGAAAGAAATAATAAAGATCAGAAAACGATAGAGACCAGAAAAATAATAGAAAAGGTGGAGGCTGAGAGCTGACTCTTTGGAAAGATAAAAGTGACAAACCTTTAGTTAGACTAAGAAAAAGAAACTCAAAATTAGAAATCAAAGAGGAGACATTACAACTGATACTACGGAAATAGACAAAATTATAAGAGATGACTATGAAAGATTATATGCCAACAAATTACATAACCTAGAAGAAATGGATACATTTCTAGAAACCTACAACTTAAGACTGAATCAAAAAGAAACCAAAAATTTGAACACACCAATAATGAATAAACCAGCATCACTTTGATGCCAAAACCAGAGGATACAAAAAAAAAAAAAAGTAGACACTATCTCTGATGAATATAGATGCAAAAATTCTCAACAAAACATTAGTGAATCAAATTCAAGAATACATTAAAAGGATTATACACCCTGACAAAGTGGGTTTTATCTCTGGGATGCGAGGATGAGTCAACATACACAAACCAATAAATTTAATAAATCACATCAATAAAATGAGAGATAAAAAATATCACACGATCATCTCAACAGATACAGAGAAAGCATTTCACAGAATACAACACCCCTTCATGATAGAAACCCTTAAACTGGGTATAGAAGAAACATACCTCAACAAGATAAAAGTCACATATGACAAATTCACAGCTAACATTTTATTCAAGAGATAAAATGAAAGCATTTCCTCTAAGATCAGGAACAAGACAAGGAAGCCCACTCTCATCACTCCTATTTAGTATAGTACTAGGAGTCTTAGCTAGAGCAATTAAGCAAAGACAAAGAAATAAAAAGCATCCAAATCGGAAAGGAAGAAATAAAATTATTGCTATTTGCCGATGACAGATCTTGTATATAGAAAATCCCAAAGAGTCAGTCAAAAAACCATTGCAGTTAATCAACATTTCAGTAGAGTAGCAGGATATGAATTCAACAAACAGAAATCAACTATGTTCCTTTACACTCAGGATACACTCAAAAACAATAAAACGCTTAGTAATAAATTTAACCAAGAAAGTGAATGGAAAACTGCGAGACTTTCCTGAAAGAAACTGAAGACATCAATGAATGGGAAGACACCCCAGTTCATGGATCTGAAAAAATTAATATTGTTATAATGGCAAAACTACCCAAAGCAATTTGCAGATTCAATGCAATCCCCATCAAAATACCAAAGGCATTCTTAAAAAAAAAAAAAAAAAAAAAAACAACTCTAAAATTTGTGTGGACCCAAGAAGACCCTGAATAGCCCAAGCAATGCTGAGAAAAAAAAAAAAACAAAAACAAAGTTGGAGACATCATGCTTCCAGATTTCAAACTATGCTACAAAGCCACAGTAATAAAAACAGGATGATACTGGCACAAAAATAGATACATCGACCAGTACAACAGAATAGAAGGCCCAGATTTAAATCCCGGTATATATGGTCAACTAATATTTTAGGTAATGTTTAACAAGGAAGTCAAGAACACCCAATGGGAAAGGACAGTCTCTTCAACAAACAGTGCTGGGAAAACTGGAGAAATACACACAGAACTAGGAAACTGGAGCATTATCTCACATCCCTCACAAAATTAACTTGAAATGGATGAAACACGTACATGTAAAACCTGAAACCATAAAAATCCTAGAAGGAAATGTAGGGAAAAAGCTCATTGATATACACATCAAAATTAAGAAGTAACAAAGTGAAAAAACAACCTACAGAGGGGAAAATGTTTGCCAGCCATTTTCAGACAAGGGGTTAATAGCCAAAATATATAAAGAAGTCCATCAACTTAATAACAACATATTGATAAGCTAAAGGATAAGACTATACAATGAAGAAAAGGTATTTCTACTCATAATCATAGTAAACTGGAAATAAAAAGGATTTTCCTTAAGTTGGTAAAGGTTATACTTGGAGGAGAAATTTGTGAAGGATACATTCACTTTAAGATAAAGATCAAGAAATGGAAGCCCACTATCATCACTATCATTTAACATAGTATTGGAGGTCCGACCAAGCCTATCAGGAAAGACAAAGAAATAGAGGATATAAGGATGGGAACAAAACAGGTAAAATTGTAGAGACAAATCATCACTTATGTAGAGACAACAAATTACTGGCATAAGAGTCTAATAAGTTTGCCAGAGGCAAGATCACCACATAAAAAATTAGTAATATTTCTCTACACCAACAGTAAGTAACTAAAAAATACACTAGAAAGTAAGTTGTCATTCACAGTATCAACAAAAATGATGACACATCTAAGAACTAAGATGTTGAGTACAACATTCAGTGGAGATAATTTTAAATTAATAGATAATTTTAAAAATAAATAAAAGCCACAGAGGATGGGAAGAATAAATGGGAAGATACTCCTTGATCTTAAAAAGGGATGATATATATATGAAAGACATTAGCTTCCCCAAATTGTTTTATTCATTTAATGTGACCCTAATTCTACTTCTGACTGGCATACCACTTAGTCCCTAGACTAGTGCTCTGAGAACAACTAGAAAACCTGAATGAAATATCATAAAGGGAATATCAACCACTGTGGGAGAACCCCAATCTCCATCTACAGTTCTGCAGGTGGTCCTCCACCAGGACAAGACCCAGACTCTTAGCTCCCCACCTGACCTAGAGTCTGCCAGTGCTCCCAGAGCAAAAATGGCCACAGAAGTTAGCCCATTGCGCTAAGGTTCAACCTTGGTCTGGTTCCCGAGTTCTTGTCCCAGCAACTCCAGATCTTCAGAGAAATGACTTCTGTCTTTCATTCAACAAATATTTGTGAGGACTCCCTATAGGGTGGGCATGATACCAAGAATTGGGGGTAAAGCAGTGTAAAAGGCAAGACCCCTTCCCTCTGTGAGCTTTAAGGGATGGCCTGAAGCTGTAAGAGGCATGGAAATAAGGCCTGACCCTCAAAATGAATTGCCCAACGTTCTAGTGTAATGGCATCACATGGGAACTGGAGAGAGGGTTCAAGAACGCCAGGTGAGATCTCTTACCTGCAGTGCTTTTTGGGGAGCCTATCCAAGGAGATGCTTCTGTTTCCACAGGGACACTTAAAAAACCTCTTTAGGCCATCATGCCAGTGGTAGTCATGCTGCTCACTGACGCAGGTCTCCAAAGGCTTGAAGTGGGTGTAGGCACACTGCATAAAACCAAAAGGAGGGCACATACCAATCAAGAGCTTCGAAGGAGAAACTGGCTAGCTGCTAAGAGGGCAATCTGTTCCATGAGCACTTCTGTTTTCTCGCCACCACCCAGGTGGCTGTGAGCAGAGCAACCACCTTATCTACTAGCTGCAGTGATTTCTTCAGTCCTGCAGACTGACGACAACTTTGTCTTGTGTTTGTCACAATTTTTGGTCAGGCATGAAGCACACAATAACCTTCTGTAACATCAAGACAAAAGCAACAGAAACCTCTTGATAGCTTCATCGGGCCTGTCCTAAATTCACTGCTGTCACATGGTGATAGGACACAGATACTGGAGCCTCTTCAGTAGCCATTTTATTTCCTCTTAAAAGGCCTCAGAATAGGATGTAAACTTATTATTACTCCTATTTTATAAGCAGCAAAACCAAGCAGAGATATTAATAATTCACTTGTAATTTTGATCCTCAAAAGGACTTTAGAGACTAGGAAACAATAAAAGCATCCAGTCTAAGAAACAGAACCTCCCCAGCACTCCTGAAGCTCTCCTTGTGCCCTCTTCCAGGCACTGCTCCCCCGCACCCCAAGGGTAATTACTACCCTGCTTTCTAACAGCAGAGATTCATTTGAATGGTTTTGAATTTTGCATAAATGGAACTGTGTGAAAGATAGAAAGAGAAAGAGAGAGGAAGAAAGAGAAGGAAGGAAGGAAGGAAGGAAGGAAGGAAGGAAGGAAGGAAGGAAGGATGGAAGGAAGGAAGGAAGGAAGATAAGCAGGGAGGGAGGAGGAAAGAGAAGGGAAGAAAGAAATGGTGGATGAACACTGCAACAGCTGCTGGGACAGAACACCGTGATTTCTGGTAATCAGAGTCTAGGTAAATAACTTTTGGTTTTGGTAGCCTCAGAAAGTACAGGGCAGAGCGGTACACCAGCTGTGGTAGGCAGAATAGCTGCCCTCTGCCAAGGACATACACTTATTCTACTCCCTAGAACCCATGAGAATGTTAGGTTACATGGCAAAGGGGGACCAGGGTTGTTAGTTAATCTTAAAATTGGAAAATGATCCTGGATTACCGGGTGAGCCCAGTAGAACCATAAGGGCCCTTAAAAGTGGAAGTGGAACTCCACAGGGAGGAGGCCGGAGGATGTGAGAAGAGGGCTCAGCCTGCCACGGCTGGCTCTGAAGATGAAGAAAGGAGTTGCAAGCCAAAGAATATGAGTGGGATTGAGAAGCTGGGAAAGGCAAGGAAATGGATTCTCCCCTAGAGCGTCCAGAAAGAACACAGTCCTGCCAGATCTGGATTTTAGCCTCATGGGACCCACAGAGACTTCTGGCCTATAGAAACGCAAGATAATAAAGTTGTGCTGTTTAAACTATCAAGGTGGTGATTATCTGTTTGAGCAGCAATGGGAAACTAACACACCAGCTCTCCTTAGACTGGCTGTTTTGTCAGAGTACAAGCTATAATCTGAGGTAAAACCCTTATTTATTCTGAACTTTGTCAAGGAAGCTCTAAATTTTGGTGACAGCTGGTTCAGGGCCATGCCCTAGATGTAAAGGAGAATGTTAAGGTTTGAAAAGGAATAAAGACAGAGAAAATTGTACTTGGTAAGCTCAGCCTCTTCCTCCTCTTACACGTGCTTACAAGGATTAGCCAGGCAGGATAAAATGAGTGGTAATGGAAGGATACAGTTCTGCAAGAACTATTTTTTGGTCCTAGCTTATCAATGTTGAAGGACAGAGGGTTTATCAACTTCTAGTAGACTTAGTGTAAAAATTCTGCAAACATAGAAAATAATGCAATTTACACTTTGCCTTGAGATTCGACTTAGAGGAGTACAAAGGGACAGTAGTAGTTGGTCCTAACATGAGATGCCAAAGGAAATCATTCAACCAGTGTCCCAGGACTGTGAACTGTGGACTGAGGGTGTGCTAGAAACTTGAGAAGCACATGTAAGAATAACTTGGGTTCAAGGGACAAGGCTTGTCTGCAGAACCAGGAGCTGTGGTCAGATGAGAAGAGAATCTCACCACCAACGCTCTGCCACTAGAGCTTGGAGGCCAAGTGGGCAGGCAGCCAGGTCCTTGGCTGTCGTGAGCAGCTTGCTCTCCAGCCTAACTAAATGACCTGCGCAGGACTCCAATCACAAGACATGGCCCCATATCCCATGTATCTCTGTGTTCTGCTGAGTCAAAAGAGGTCACAACAGGTCCAAACAGGGCCTAGGGTTAGAAGCATCTCTACTCACCGTCTTGCATGTCACTACTCGACATTTCACTTCTCTGATGCTTCTCATCTTTTCTTCCATTTGTTCTTTTTTCACCAGTGGCTCAAAATAGCGTTCCTGCAGTTCAGCCTCAGCCTGCAACGACACGGCATACAAGAGATCTTGCACCAAATCCTACGTGTATTCAGGCACCAAATCAATAATAATAATAAAACTACCAAAGAGACAAGCTATTATGAGGACACCCGATAAGAGCTCAAGTAACTGCAAACCAAAAGTGGATCTGTAAGTAAACAAAAGCTCTTATTTTTCCAAAAACTAGTATGAAAGCATCTGTTGATTTTTAAAATACCAAATACAAACTGAAAATACTAACATTATTAACAGCGTCATTGCATCAAGTGTGCACCAGAAAGAAATTATTTCTCCTACGCCAATACAGACTCAAGCTATGAAAGGTATTCACAGCCTCCCCACATGACAGCCCACTCTATTCGATACTATCTGCCAGACCAAGCACTTGGCAGGAGCAATCCTTGGTTGTTTGGAACAAACAGGGAGTAGGTGTGAGGGCAGAGAGAGACTGACAGCTGAAGATGGTCACAGCTCAGAAGTAAGTACAGCTGCACAAGGCCCGAGGCCTCTGGTGGCCACACAGGCAGGAGCTCAACAGCCTCTCAGGTTCGGCCCCAGCTTCTCTCCCAGCTACGTTTCAGGTCTGGTAGAATGGTGGGATATACAACTGTCTCATTAGTCAGCAGTTTATCAAAAGTGCAGAGCACTCAGAGCACTGGCACTAAATGGGAACAGTAATGCCCTTATGGTGACACTGTGAAAATTGGTGGGAGCACTTTTTTTTGGTCATCCCAATGACTGCTACCCCTGCTACTTGCAGGGACCAGGGAGGCTGCACCTGCAATGCCCAGAACAGTCCCTCATATGAAAGAATTCTTCTGACTGTTCTAGAAGGTACCCATGTGGATGAAAAACCTAATTATAACCCTCAAACCTAATTGCTTTATATACAGCCCTACAATATTTGTGCATGGTTCAAATACACACTGACTATACCAAGAGTACAACTAGGCAACTCCTGTGTATATGGAGGGACAACTGTAGTTTGGTGTCTTCAACAGTTCCTTGGATTATATGTGGTTAAAAAAAAAATTACACTGTCAAAGAAACAGACCCATGGTATATAGGTCACCAAAAAAAAAAAAAAGAAAAAAAGAAAAAACACACACACCTAAGGAAACTTCATTTCTATCGTCTCCTTTATGTTTATAATCCAACCCTCTGAAAACTTCTTTATTACTTCTGGGATAGTTGTGCCTACAAATTAACATAATCAAATATATATGCTAAATAGAAATATTTTCCTTTTTTCTTCTTCACATTACACATAGGATATTCTTAAAATTTGTAGTTAGGTAATTCATATTGCCCAAGAATTTTATTTCAGGATAATAAGGGAGCAATCCAAAATATAGTGCATTGGGAGCAACTACCCCCAATGGGCTGGTAACTACTGATTTACAGTATTTGAAATCCCAATATAAAAATACTTGAACAGAAAAAAAAATCCCTCCCCATATAGCAGGACAGAAAAGAACAGCTACAGCAGTGAACTGCTTAAACATCAATTCAAAGCCATAACTATAAGGCAATATTTGTACAACACTGAGGTTCATTAAAATAATGATAAACGATATTCTCCAATTCAAAGACAGAGGCAAAGCTAAATTCTACCAGACATATTCCTGTTCTTCAAAGTCAACTCAGACATAGAAGTACGTTGTGGCTGAGGTCAAAGAAATAGAATCTCAGTTTCACAACAAAGTGCCTCTCATCTGGAAGACATCTCTATCACTTCTGACCTTTTGAGCTCTTACCTCTTTGAGTATCCCTGTGTGCTTTGATTTTGCTTTTAGAATTTTCTGAAATTCCTCAGATTCCAGGTAGGCAAGTTGTTCTCTCCTTTTCTTCCTTGCAGGCTCCAACTCATCTTCAACTAGAGCGGAAAGGAAACACAGTAGCCATCACAGAGGAATTTCAGGAAGCCAGGGAGCCTCATGGACTCAGCTTCCTCCCCCACTGGGTACCAGCAGAGGAAAACTTTCAGGAGTGAGCTGAGAAGGAGGGCCTAGAATATGAGGGATGGCAGATTTGACCGCTAGATTAGAATCTTTCACCTTAAAACAGGAATAGACTATGAGGATAGGTAGCAACAACAACAATCTTTTTTTATAAATTGATGGTAGAGTATTACTACCAACTTCAGAGGTTTCAAAGTAAAAATGGTTATTTGCAAACAAATTCTACTTCTTTCAAAGTAAACTTTTATACTAATATATCTGTACAAAGATCCATGAGTATTCTTTTCCTCAAGTTTTTAGATTATGTATAATTTCATTTCAACTTAATGTGCTTATAGAAAATGGTCCTTTCCAATTGCAGAGATACTATTTAGGTATTATAAACAGAAGCCACTTTAAGTAAAACAATGACTTCTGGTATCAGGGATGGTGATTATAGTTTAGAACACACAGACCTCCTCACAGACCAAAGCCCTCCCACTACTAACTCTGAAACCCCTAGTACCTTGAGAAGAAAAGGTGTTGTTCTTTTCTACACGCTCCTTCACTTCCAGGACATTCTGGGGGTCCTTTTCCTTCTTTTTAATGCTGTTTGGGTCTGTTTTTGTAAGAATCTGGCCTTTTGTCCTTAATTTGGTTATAGCAGCTAACTAGAAAAAAGAGATAAAAATCTTAAAGATGAGACAACAGGTATCTGTCACCCTATGTCCCTTTTCTAGTTACTAACCCAGTGAATTCTGCTCTCAAATATAAATCAGCAAAATATATCTTCTTTGTTTAGCATTATTAATCCAGTTATTAAAACATTAACCATGGAGACAGATCTATAAGCTAATAAAATTTCAGCTTATTTAAATATCAAGGTAAACAGCAGTTAATATTGTGGGCTTCAGGACCCACGGAGGAATCACATCAACACTGTGGAAATTTGTTTTACAATCAGACAGAATGAGGATAGGATCCTAACTCTGCCACTTACTATTTTGTAACCTTACACAAATTACTTAATTTTTCAGCCTCAGGTTCTACATCTATAAAGCGAAGATGATGTTTACTAGGTTGTGCAGATGAGATGAGAGAATGAGTGCAAAGCATAAACCTATACGAAGTAAACAATATGTGTCTATATCATGGGTACGTGTGCAATTGTTCTGTCTTACATTTTATTTTTCCAGTAATCTCTACACCCAGCGTGGGGCTTGAACTCATGACCGAGACTACACGTGCAATTGTTATCACTATCATTACTGCAGGTGCAGCTTTGGCTTAAGACTAGCCTTTGCCCTTCACGCGGTGCTAGTAGCTGACTAGAACAAAGAGAAGACAGGCTCTCGTCTGGGCAACTCAGGAGGGGTGGGGGTTTCTGAGCACTCCCAACTTCTTTGTCAATCAGAACAACTTCGCTCCTGTGTAAGATTTCTTTTAAAGATGGATTCTTTAAACCACCATTTTACAGTCTTGCCCTAACAACTCCCAGAATTTGTTTCCTTTGGGCTGGCCAGCATTTAGGCCATCTCCTTCAGCCTCACAAGAACGGTGTTGAGAGTGGATAACATTCCTGGATGAAATCAATGGCATTATGTTGATACCATTATCACTTGAAATTCCTTTGACTCTAATTATCATGAGCAAGAAATAGCTATTATTATCTGTCTTTCCTAATCATAGATACATAAAGTTTTCAACTTCACCTATGTCCTACAGAATGCAAATTCAAATGTTGAAAATAGTTGCCACTTACCTTTTTGGCTTCTGCTAATGCACTCAGTTTTGGTCTTGATGGTGGTGACTCATCAAAAAAAAGAACATCATCTCCCTCTGAGATGCCTCGCCCAAGCTTGGGCATCTGTGTGGCTGGTGTTCCTTCCAGGCTGGGCAACGCAGCCCCCATATGCAGAGACTTAGAAGGGGCCCGTTGAGAAGAGGGTGGCACAGCTGGGCTTTCAACCCCACTTGAGCTTTGGAGAAAACTTTAAAGAAATACGTAGTCACAAATATGCAGACTGGGGGGCACCTGGGTGGCTCAGTCATTAAGCATCTGCCTTCAGCTCAGGTCATGATCCCGGAATCCCGGGATCTAGTCCCAGGATCAAGCCCCGCATTGGGCTCCCTGCTCAGGAGGAAAGCCTGCTTCTCCCTCGCTTACTCCCCTGGCTTGTGTTCCCTTTCGAGCTGTGTTTCTCTGTCAAAAAATAAAATCTTAAAAAAAAAAAAAAAAAGTGCAGACCGAGACTGTAGGCTAGGCCACCAGCTGATAAGCAGTCATTACTAAAGTAGCTGCCCCTCCTTGGTCAAGAATTCAGATTAGCACATACTGAGAACAGGCTGGCTTCAGTAACTCTGGTTAATGGATTATTCATTGATAAGCTCTCGTTTTACCAATTTAGAACTGATCACTATTTTTGCCAACTGGCTTTCTAGTGGGTACCTCTCTACGGAACACAGCACTGAAGGTGAGATGTGAGCTGTATTCCTGGTTATCTGGGACTTTCAGGAACTCATGGAATTTCTCTGTATTTTAGTTTACTGGGAAGAGATAACACACAGGATATATTTGAAAGTCCTTCACAGAAAGAAGCTATAATTTGCATGGTGATTAATTTGGTAAATAGTCTTAAAGGCTACTGAAAAACAGTTCGCACAACTATATAGTCCAGAACTCTCATTTAATAGATGAAGAAATTAAGGCACAAGATCCTACTGCTCGTAAGTGACAGGCTGAGGTCTAGTACCAGGTAATCCCAGGCCAAGAGTGTTTTCACTACCACATGCCCACTCCTGTAACCTGCCTGTGAGACCATGAGCAAAGAGATGTTTTATTTGGCCAGCAAAATTCTGAAAAACTTCCAACTGTAATACCTTTAAATGGGAAGGTGCCCCCTATTTCACACAAGGCCACAACTCCATGTATCTATTTACATCATCTGTAGCCACATGAAGTATGCCTCCAGAGATATTCCATCAGCACCTCAAACTCACCTGCCTAAGGCCATATTTATGCTCTGGATTTTTCCAAAGAGCTTCCTAGTGACTTGTTGACTTTCCTGTTTATTGAACCATCTATCTTCCAGTGGCCCAGATATGGGACAGCGTAACTGTTTTAATGGGGGCAGAATAGCTGAGAGTCCAAACCTGACTCCAACACCCACCAGCTCTCCAGTACTGTTACATGACTCATAAACAAGGATAAAAGCCCCTCAACAGGTTATGGTTAAGGCCCGAGTGAGACACTTGCACAGCAAGCTCCGTACACATGATGCATCCGTAAACTATTACTCTTATCACTATTCCAGTAACTTGAGTGCAAGAATCTTTGATTCCACCTTCTGCACCATTTTCCACTTGTTTCTGTCTTTAAAATGACTCTCCACTTTCACGCCTCATTTTTACCATTTATCTGAACAGCTGCAAAATCTACTCACTGGCTTAGCCTGTAATTTACAAATGAATTGTAGTTAAACTAAGAAATGAGAGGGAACAGGTCAACACGTGCCTTCCCGTTTTCCAAAACCCTCTTCAAGGGTTCCTTCTTTCCCTTCTTCCCCAGGTTATTAATTACTGTAACCTGTCCCACCTGGTCTCAAATTCACTAGCGTGAGTCAGAAATATAGAACTTGAAAGGCCATCTTCTTAGGTTATGTTAAAATTACTTTTAAACTTTCAAAGTTAAAATAATAGTCAACCACCCAAAATCTAAAGCCACATTTTGGAAACCCATTCAGACATTCTGAGGGGGGCGCCTGGTTGGTTCAGTGGGTTAAAGCCTCTGTCTTCGGCTCAGGTCATGATCCCAGGGTCTCTGCTCAGCAGGGAGCCTATTATCTCCGCTCTCTCTGCCTACTTGTGATTTCTCTGTGCGTCAAATAAATAAATAAAATCTTAAAAAAAAAAAAAAAAAGACATTCTGAGGATCCCTGAGATGAGCTATTTAAGTAGGGAATATTAAGCCAATTATTCTTACCGTTTCTGTATTTCTTCTGACCTCTTCTTCCTCATCTCCAGCATGTGCTGCTTCTGCTGCTTCAAGAGGGCTGATGCCGAAACAGACTGGAAAGCAGGTTTTGGGTTCCCCATCACCCCTGAAACACAAGCCACAGACTGAGTAGCTCCAAAGGGCTGGGAAAACACAGATGTGGGGCTAGAGCAGGGACAGGCTGACTCTACCTGATAACCTGGCTTTGGCCAAATGTTGTTTTAAGTTTCTGGCTCCAAAAGTAGGCAAGTCCATCAGATCCCTGAATTCCTCAGAGTAAGACAAGCTCTTCTGGGGTATTCCTGGAATATACAAACATCAGCTTTAGAGGACTCGAAGTTCTGGCAGCTTGAGATTATGTGATGTCACTTTTAAAACTCTGCATTCACAACTTAGTCATCTGTAAAGGAAGTAGATGGAATGCCAAGAGAAAAAAGAACCCTCAGCTTCTAGTAGAGATTAGTAGGACTGCAAACGCATGACAAATAGATCTTACTTCAAGTGATGATTAGAACACCAGTGTCTGTATGGTCATTTCCTACACTACATCTGGAACATTCACTATGGGTAGTGTCTGTGCTAGACCCTCACCACCGTTAGCAACAAAGCCCCAAGTGAAAAGGGCAAAGGTGCCATTCTTTGACTTAGAGCTGTTTTAATGAGAAGGTAACTGATGGGTTTGACCAGGAACCTGATACTACTGATTTTAATACCAGACATTAAGAGTTAGGCCAGATACATCAAGAAAATCTACAAAGCATCTACTCAAATACTCAGCCATGAGTAATACGCTGTTTTTCCTTAAGATGCTGCCAAGCAAGGTTGATTGCTTCAGCTTAGGCCACATCACTCACTAACCATAGTGACAAGTGGATATTTATAACTTAGGGCATGAACAACTGTGACCATTTTCAATCCTAAAGACTACATATTTAATCTGCAGAAAAAAATATAGTATCTAGAAACAAAGTTACCAAGTTTTTGTCGGGTTTCCTGAATGATCAAATCTGTCCCCTTAATGACCAGATTAGTCAGAGTGGTTTGAATCTTCTTTTTAGGAGCAACAGCGGCTGCCCTGAAATGAAAAGCCAGCCCCCAAAAGGGAAGTCACTAAAATTCAATGCTCTGATGAGGTAAAGGCACAGAAGTATTCATTTATTACAAATTGTCAACGTTTCTCAAAGCATTGCATAAGAGAACTTTCTTAATACCATGATCCTACAGCATAGCTAGTGAATCCATTATGTCAGGCAACCTGCAAATTTGGTGGAGGCCATTCTGGAAAAGCAATACGGCAAAAGAAATAAAAAATATGTCACCACTTTGATCAAGTAGTCTGGAATTTATCTTAAAGAAATTAAGGACTAGGCAAAAACTTAGGATATTACTGGGCTAAAATACTGTTTGCAATGTTTAAAGTTAGAAATACCACTAATGTTTATCCATTAAGCATTATGTGAATGGTTTTATCACAGAGCCACGTAAAAGACTACGTGGCCAATAAAAATAATGCCGTTATAAGTGCATATTCAATAAGGAAAGTATTAGTTATTTTATGGGGGCAGGGAAGTTGCAAAGTATAGGTCCAGTATGGTCTCATTTTATAGTACTGGAAATGTATACACGTGGGAAAAAAACATCTACAAGTTATACAGCTCTGTGTGTGTTCATAGATAGCAAGGAACTAATGATTATCTCAGTAGCAGGATTATACTTAGTTTTTATCATCTTTTGGCTGAACTGCATATATACAGATACAGTCTTATAATGTAGGAGTATTGCTTTTAGTAGTTTGGAAAAATATAGACATTACTTTAAATTTTTAAAAATGTGCTTGATATGACAAGTTAGGTAGGAAGTGAGAGTCCTCTTGCCCAATTTCTGTTAGCCTGGTAACAACATATTTGGTTCTTAGACCAGTGGTACCTCCTTTGAGACAGGTCCATACTGGCCACATCCTCAGATATGCTTTCTATCCTCCAGTGACAAGGCCATTCATCACCTACTTTGGGGACTCTATGGAGGGCCCAAGATCCCCAGAAGAGAGGCCATGAATGTCTGACTCAGCAGCATTAGGGCATCATGGTTATTAATTCAGAGTTAAATCTGGCTTCCAAAATGTCTGCCACCTCACTGTAATAGTCATGAGGGAAATGACTTAAAGGATACCAACACTGGGATTAACATACTTTTAATGGCCATATAATCAGATCTGACTACGTTGCATTTATTTTAAAAGCCAAATAAGAAGTGTGGGCTCTATCTTAAAGATCATCATAACAAAACTTACATAATTTTCTCCCTTCCTGTGTTTTCCTCTCTACCTGGGAATGAAAGGAGGTCCTTGTGTACCTTGTTTCAGCCATGAGTTTATGAGAGATAAAACCTGTAATGAGTTTTCTAGGACCATTACAGGGAGGTACAACCATTGGGGTTATTCTCACAAAGAGAGAAGCAAAATCTCTGTCCCCAAAAGCCCTGAAGAATGTCTTACATTGAGGCTGCATAAGAAGCAGAAGAAACCCCTCCATAGTAGAAACCATCCTGACACAGCCGTTCTCGTAGGCTGGTGCCTTTGCGGGCAAACCTCTTCGGAATTCGTCCTCCAGAGAAGGTGGACTGCAGGTCAGCTCGCCTGGCACTGAGCTTCTTGTACTGGGCCTGGATGTGGTACTGACAGTACTCACAGTCATTCTGCAAAAGGAAGAGCTGCTGCCTCAGGACTAGAGCGACACACCAGGGGAGAGTGTCAATAAACACTTTTCCTTTCTCCCAGCTTCAGGGGCACTAGTGAGTGTAGAGCCCTCCCCCCCCACTGACCCCCAAGGCCATTCCTCAACTGCAGCTATGCAGCAACTTCCCTGAAATTCCACTTAAAACCTCTAGCAGGGTGAAAGAAAAAGTGATACTATTCACCCCAAATGCCCTTTTTCTACCATGGAAATATAATCAGCTTCTAGAATGAACCTTGAAAACATTACACTAAGTGAAAGAAGTCAAACAAGAAAGGCCACATCACCAGGGAAGGGAGGTGAGGGGGGTGGTGAGTGGTTTCTTAATGGGTATGGGGTGTTTTTGTGCAGTAGTGAAAGGTTTTGAAAGTAGAGAGCTAGTGTTTATATAAGAGTAAACATGCTGAATATCACTCAGGTGTACATTTTAAAATGGTTAATTGTAGGTTATATGAATTTTACCTCAATACGAACTGACAAGAATAAAACACTGGGGTGCCTGAATGAGTCTGTTAGGCGTCTGACTCTTGATTTTGGCTCAGGTCATGATCTCAGGGGTGTGAAATCAAGCCCTGCATCAGGGCTTGTGCTGAAGTGGAGTCTGCTTAAGATTCTCTCGCTCTCCTCCCACCCCCACAAAACCCCCCATGCGTTCTCGCAAAAAGAAAAAGAAAAAAAAGAAAACATTAGCTTCTCATGAAAATTTTCTTTCTCTGACTGCCTCCTGGACGAATGCTACCCCTTCAGTGAAGAAAAAAAAGGGAAACAACACGCTAATGTTCTATTGGGTGAGCCCTTAGATGCGGCAACAATGCGGTTTTAACGATTGCACTGCTGTGTGGGGATATGTCAGGCACTTCTTGCTGAGACCTCTTTTTCCAACTATTTCCCTCCTGCTATTTCCTGCTCACTAGCTCATCTGTTAGACAGGAATGAGGGAATTAAAAGGAGATGAAACAGAAACTTGCCATTTAATCTGTTCAAAGAGCTCTATTTAGCACCACTTCACACCTACTAGGATGGCTGTCATCAGTGACAAGATAAAAACAAGTGTTGGGCAGGATGTGGAAAAAAACCCAGAACCCTCCTCTCTGTTGGTGAGAATGTAAAAGCCACTTTGGAAGCCAGTCTGGCAGTACCTCAAAAGCTGAAACATGGGGTTACAGTGCAATCCAGAAATTCCGGGTTATATACCCAAGGAAACCGGAAACATCCATCCATTCATCCACATAATAACCTGTGCAAGGATGCTGATAGCGGGAATGCCTGGGTGGCTCAGTCAGTTTAGCGTCGGCTCAGGTCATGATCCCGGGGTCCTGGGATTGAGTCCCACATCGGGTTCCTTGCTCAGCTTCTCCCTCTGCCTCTACCATTCCCCTTGCTTGTGCTCTCTTTCTCTCTCTCTCTGACAAATAAATAATTCTTAAAAAAAAAAAATGCTGATAGCAGCAGTATTCATAATATGACCACTGACTAATGAATAAACAAAACTGGCCTATGCATACGATGGAATTTTATGATGGAATACAATATTCCATCGTAAAAAGGAATGAAATACTGATGCAGGCAATGTGAACAAATCTCAAAAACATCATGCTAAGTGAAAGCCAGACACAAAAAGTTATGCATTGTACAATTCCATTATATGAAATGTCCAGAGGAGGCAAATCAAGACAATAAGCAGAGTAATGCTCACCAGGGGCTGGGGGAAGAGGGTAATGGGGCTGACTGCTAATGAGTATGGGGTTTTTGGGGAGGGTGTCTGGAATTACATAGTGGTGATGGCTACACACCTTAGTATTAAAACTACTATACTGTATACTTTAAGAGAGTAAACTGTACGGTATATTAATTATATCTCAAGTTATCATGACTATTATTTTTTAAAAAGCTCTAAGAAAATACATTTGGAGTTCAGAAACTAAAATAAGGTTTTCAGTGCATTTCATCATAGTGTTTGATCTCTGGCACTTCTCCGAATTGAGGGCAAACTCAAATTCTATCTTCCTTCTACCTCCTTGTCAGTTGGCAGTAAAAGATCACCTTCCTGAGGTTAAATCCCTTCCTTGTCTTCAGTTTTTCAAACTGGCAGTTTCTAACCACACACTGAATTTTCTTACATTGGTGCTTCTTTTTATGTAGGAAACTCTGTTGTAAACTGATTGTTACCACTAGGCTATAAACAATCTACTCCCAATAGATCTCTTCTCCAGCAGAAACCATCCCAACAGAATGGAAACCCACCAAATTAACAGTCTGTGTACATGGCTGTCCATTCTTCTTCTTTGCTTTACATGTTCCCAGGTCAAGCGCTTCACCCATGACCAAGACCTTCTGAGGATGATCAATAGACAAACACACCTGCAGAGAAGACACAGGTTGGGAGTTAAAAGCCCACAAAGATAATGGCCTTTCATCGGCAAGAATGAGTAGTAAGAAGCTGGTTGGTAGGAGCCAGCAAGGCTTTAGCAATCTACAGGAATTAAAAGCCAGGACCCTGCAAAACAGCTTTAGGAATGGGAGGTATAGAAGACCCATTCAATTCTATACCCAGTATCCATGCTCTCCTGCGTCTCTGCTGTAGAATCTGCATCTCATTTGGGCTGGCCAACACTCAGCCTCAGGTGACCAATCCTGTTCATTTTCCCAGCATCCCTTGAAACTAGTGATGGTCATGGCACTGTGTTCTGGCCAAGACTGACACAAGAGTTCCTGACAAAAGCAGACAGGGTGGGCTGGCTCAACCCTGCCTTGAATGGCGATGTAAGGGCAAGAGCTTCAAAGCCATCCAGTGGAAAATGAGAAGGCTGAGAGGCCCACAGACACTGCCCCTGACATCATTACATTGCCTAGGTTAGGATTATTTATTATGGAAGAAAAACTAACCCCAAGATTTACCATTAAAATAAACTGTAGTGTGGGGTGCCTTGGTGGTTGGTTAAGCATCTGACTCTTGGTTTTGTCTCAGGTTGTGATCTCAGGGACGTGAGCCTGAGCCTTGCATCCAGCTATGGTTAAGATTCTCTCGCCCCCTTGGGGCGTCTGGGTGGCTCAGTTGGTTAAGCGACTGCCTTCGGCTCAGGTCATGATCCCGGAGACCCAGGATCGAGCCCCGCATCGGGCTCCCTGCTCGGCGGGAGACCTGCTTCTCCCTCTCTCACTCCCCCTGCTTGTGTTCCCTCTCTGGCTGTGTTTCTCTCTGTCAAATAAATAAAATATATATAAAAAAAGGAAGAATATAATTAAAAAAGATTCTCTCGCCCTCTGGGTGCCTGGGTGGTTCAGTGGGTTAAGCCTCTGCCTTTGGCTCAGGTCATGATCTCAGGGTCCTGGGATCAAAGCCCGCATTGGGCTCTCTGCTCAGCAGGGAACCTACTTCCTCCTCTCTCTCTGCCTGCCTCTCTGCCTACTGTGATCTCTCTATCTGCCAAATAAATAAGTAAAATCTTAAAAAAAAATTCTCTCACCCTCTGCCCCTCCCACTTGTGCTCTCTTTAAAATAAATAAATAAATCTTAAAAAAACAAAACAAAAAACCTAAAGGGAAAATTTTCTGTTACTTACAGCCAAACTCATTTGAACCAACAGATGAAGATTTGTTGCCATTCTTTGGTGAAAGGAAAAAAAAAAAAATAACTTCGCCTTTCACAGATCTCAGTCTGCAACAGCAAGGAAAACTCTACTGCTGCTTGTGAAGATGAAATCACTGATTCTTTTCTTTTTTTTTAAGATTTTATTTATTTGACAGAGAGAAACACAGCCAGAGAGGGAACACAAGCAGGGGGAGTGAGAGTGAGAGGCAGGCTTCCCGCCAGGCAGGGAGCCCGATGTGGGACTCGATCCCTGGTCTCCGGGATCATGACCTGAGCCGAAGGTAGTTGCTTAACCAACTGAGCCACCCAGGCGCCCCGAAATCACTGATTCTAAGTTGCAGTTATGGCTGTAAAACTAACAGAGCAAAGTTCCATCAACTAGAAAATCCTGCCTGCTTGATTCTGCCAATGGAAATCTATGAAAGAGATATAAGGAGACCTGAGCAGAATAGTTCAAAACACTCCGGGAAACTTGGAATTGATGTGGAAAGATTTAATGAAAGAAGCTGTTATGAAACATTTAAGAGTAGGTGGAAATTCAGAATATTGGTGGGTGAGGAACAAATAAAAAATCAGATTAGTGGAGATATATAAAAGCCTGATTCAGTATCTAAAGGTGGATGAGTTATTGATAGAACTCGGCTAAGCTGTAAAGACAAGGAAGAAAGGGAGGGAGGGAGGGTGAGAGAAAGAAAAGAAAGAAAGAAAAAAAAGAAAGAAAGAAGAAAGAAAGAAAGACAAAGAAAGAAGCAAAGGACAGATGGAAGGAAGGAAGGGCAGATGAAAGAAAGAAAAAGAAAGAAAGAAAGAAAAAGAAAGAGAAAAAGAAAAGGAAGAATGAAAGAAAAGGAAAGAAGGAAAGAAAGAAGGAAAGGAAGGAAGGAGGGAAGGAAGGAAGAAAGGAAGACAGAAACTATGGAAACAGATTCTTACCTCCTCTGAACCATCCTTGGGCTTCATGGGGTTTGCATTGAGCAGCCCTATGACAGTACCCTGTTCAGTCTTCCAGAGTTCTTTGTGAACTTCTCCAAATAAGAACAATGACACATAACGTGTCAGGTCACGGAGGTCATTCAGTCGCCAGATACTAAATGTTTTCCCCTGGAATAAATATTTAGTCTTATTTTTAATAAATCTTGCACAATAGGCTATCCTGTCTCCATTTATAATTCAAGGGCTCTACTGTAGAAACATATAAATATAAACCACCTGACTATATAATCTTAAGAATGTCTGTTCGTTATAAATTAATCCTCTCTCTAGGCTTTAGTATCTCTTACCTTTCTCATTTTAGAAATGTAGGTGAAGTAAGGTAAGCCAGTAGCACAAACATTAGTGAAGTCTCTAACTCACAGGTCTAGTCAATGGGATAGCATGGCCTTTCTAACTGCATGCACGTGCGCGCGCGCGCGCACACACACACACACACACACACACACAGTATTAAAAGACCAAAGGAAGGTGTGGCACTACCATTTAATAATTTACTGATACAAATTTAGTGGATATATTATTTATCACTGATTAATTATATTATTGATATCAATAAAAAGCTGTCAGCTCCGTGCTATTCAGTCTTTGCCTCGCTTAGATTAACTGTAAAATTTCAGAAGGCTACATATCTAAAGAAATGCAACTCAAAATGCTAACCACTTTTATAAAAATTTCCACTTTCACAGTTATAGGTTATGGTGAGTTATTGACTGGATTCAAATGTTATAATTATGATTCCATGGATCTGTACACTGCCTTTCTTGGAAGGTCCAGATAAAATTTCACACCTATTATTTCAATGTCATTATAGCCACTTGTGACACATTTAAGAACCTAATCAAATGAACCAGACCTGTTCACGTTCACCTTGACCGAAGGCTAGATCAGAACCCACAGAACAATCTAAGGTTGACAAAGGTCTCAATCAGAGAACAAATTCAGGATTGAGTGTGATTAAGCATAGTATTTGAGAGCTGGGAGAGAATTCTGGTATAACTAAGAGCCAATTCCTTCCTTTCACAAAGAAGGAAATGGAAGTCCTCAAAGATTAAAGGTCAATCTAAGTTCACAGTTAGGGAGAACGAGGCTCAGGACCCAGGTTTTCTGACTTGCCAGGCTGCAGAGTCTTCTTCCTGTTACCTCTCTGTCAAGTGCGATTTTAAAGCCTGTTAGATCTTTTGTAAGATCAACCATGCCGGCATAGGTTGGTAATTTTAGAACTTCTAAAATTGACATCTTCCTCTTAGGGAGGCTCTGCAGATGATATGGAAACTTGGCCTCTCTCCCACAAGTGGAATGACAATGTCATAGGGGCCACCACATGTACCAAAACAATGACAAGTAAAATACAGCACTAATTATACAGTGAAAAGCCCAAGAACTCTGTACAACCAGGTCTTCTGTTAAACAGGGCATTCTTTACAAATTTAACCTTCAGATAGAAATCCAACAATGGGGGCGCCTGGGTGGCTCAGTTGGTTGGGCGACTGCCTTCAGCTCAGGTCATGATCCCGGAGACCAGGGATAGAGTCCCACATCGGGCTCCCTGCTCGGCGGGAAGCCTGCTTCTCCCTCTCTTACCCCCCCACTTGTGTTCCCTCTCTGGCTGTGTTTCTCTCTGTCAAATGAATAAAATCTTAAAAAAAAAAAAAAAAAAAAAAAGAAATCCAACAATGTAAGGCCATGTGTAAACTTACTAGCAGCTTTCTCAAAATAAAATACTGATGGGCTTAAGGTAGAGAAATTAAGAACACAAGAGCCCACGGTCAGCTTGTGATGGAGCATCTAAGAAATCAGTTAAGATGGCTTACACTATTCGAACTCTGTGGAGTGATTTTCTTCAATATAACTCCAAAAGTCACCCAGTCTACTTCTTCGAGCTTCTCACTTGCCATCTTTTCCTTGAGCTGAGATAGTCTGATCAGTTTTCGGCCAACCATTTTCTTGTTCATCTCTGTAGAGGACACTCGAGGCCGCCTGGGTCAAGAAACGACAATGATTAGATTATTATTCCAATAACAGATTACCTGGCATCAGAACAGGTTGGTTAGAAAAGATGTTATGGGCAGAAATCTTCCCTGAAGTACCCGTTTCTCAGGGAGGTTTGGTTATGTAGTACGGACAAGGCAAAGATTTTTATCGCAGATAAATAAAAATAATTTTTAAAGCTATTTTATGCTTTTTTGGATAGAGAATTGGAGCTTATACAGAAAACAAGAAATACTGCACCCTCTAAATTCTTATAAATTATAATCTTTGTTACAATTTTACTTTTTCGTAAAACTTTTTGTATAATTTTTACTTTTAAAAGTCATCTCTTCTGACTGTAATACAAAATCATGAAATGACACTAAAAATATTTAATATTAAATTTCATTTAATGAAATTTAAATTTTCATTAAATTTCATTTAATATTTAAATATTAAATTTAAAATATTAAATTTCATCAATTTTTCATAGGGTTTTCGATTTCAAACTGGATTTTTTTTAACACAACATTTTCATGTAACAATAGAGGCTTTGAATCTAGCTTTAGTTAATATTTTCTTACTCCTAATGACTGGCCAAACACTTGTGGATTTGTAAACAGTGTTGCTCTCTAGGAGAGTATTAATAACTATTCCGTACTGGATCATACTATATATTCAAGGACAAAAGAAAACAGAAAAAAATATGTTTTTTGACCATTACAATGGTCTTTAGGATAGAAAATCACAGAACTAACTCTGAAGCAATGAAGAATACTCAGGAGAAAAACACTGTTGCAAGTGGAGAAATCATTCTTGTGGCCTGATGTTTGTGAGTGAAATAGGTTACTTTCCTGTTACTGCCCTTTGGAGTATTTTCAGGGCCTGCGGTCCAGGTATAACAATTGCAAAGAGACTGCAATTAGGAGTAGTCCCCTAAATCTGCAGGCTGCTCAGCAGCTCTGGCTAAGGAGTTGACTTTGTCTACCTCTCGTCAAAGCATGTGTGCGGGGCACTCCCATTAGCACCATCTTTCCCTGTGGGGAATTTCAACTGAGAACTCATTGGGGCAGGCAGGACCATCTTGGGAGTGGGATGTTTACCTTAAAAAACAACAACAACAAAACCCCTGTGGTGCCTTCAGTGAGAACCACAGCTTTTACTGCATCCCATCCCACAGGCCGTGTCTGATGTAACTGAGTAGTTTCTTCTGATTTTGGAGTCCGGAGTCTTTATAATACACTTTGACACCTACTTGTCTCCTGCTCAATAATATATAATCTAAGACCTTAGCAGTTGTAGTTTAGATTGATAAGGGTTAGATATTCTAGAGGGATTCACTTAGCTACTCAGAGGGATTGTACAAAAAGTAACCTAGTCTCAGAGTAAGGATCACTGCTCTACCCAGGGCTTTGACAGAATAAGAGACATACAATGGAGGAGTAGTATAGAGCACAGGAGATTTAAAAGGCTTTTAACTGAACTGATCTTGGGATTTATTTCTATTTTAACTGAGTATCTTAATTTCCCTACAGCTGTAACTGAAGCAAAGGCCATAAATTTGCCTTAAAAGTTATCAGAAAGAAAAAGAGCACAGATACTTTTCTTAACATTAGCTACAAGAAGGTACTACTATCTTGGTTAAACTGCATATACCTTTATGGATTTAAAAATAGTCTCTATCACTGTTTCTGATTAAATACACTATTATTTATTTATCCATTTTCTTTTTACAGATACATTATCTTTTATTCATCACGTATCTTTTTACAGATATATCTTTTATTCACATTCGTTTCTTCTAATTAAGAGAAAATGCCTTCTTTCGGGGCGCCTGGGTGGCTCAGTTGGTTGAGCGACTGCCTTCGGCTCAGGTCGTGATCCCGGAGACCCGGGATCGAGCCCCACATCGGGCTTCCTGCTCGGTGGGAAGCCTGCTTCTCCCTCTCTCACTCCCCCTGCTTGTGTTCCCTCTCTGGCTGTGTTTCTCTCTGTCAAATAAATAAAATCTTTAAAAAAAAAAAAAAAAAAAAAAAAAAAAAAAAAAAAAAAAAAAAAAAAGAGAAAATGCCTTCTTTAAACATTTCACGTGCAAACTGTACGGAATACTATGGCTCCTCTTACTGCCAAGTTTGCCAAATTCAAGAGCTATTGGTGTTAAGTGGATCTGCTATACAAACACATTATTTCGAGAATGCTCAGTCTTCGGGAAGGAGGACAAAGCATTGAGGCCATGTGAACAGAATGTGAGGACTTCACAGTTACTGACCTGAGCCTTAGGCCTGAGAAGGCTTCAACGGAGACCACTGCCTGAGCTGGTTCCCCAGAACTCCTGGGGGTCCGTGCGCTCTGATCTCTGGTCAACTCACTAGGTTTGTTTCCAGCAGTACTTCGGAGTGGTTGGGGAGGTGTACTTATCATCTTCGAAGATGAACTTTTGGGCTCTAGAAGATTAACAAAGAAGTTAAATGAAAGGAAAAAAAAATCACACTGATCCTTACAAAATTTGTATTCATAGAATTGCTTCTTTTTAAATCAACATATGCAATAACCAAATCTTGAGAACAAAGGAAGTTCATAAGACCATTTTCATACTACTCTCCAAATCTCTGCAGTATAGCTCAAAAGAACTTCTTGCGACAATGGAAAGGTTATACACTAACGCTGTCTGATATGGTGGCCACTGAGCACTTAAAATAGAATAGTGTTTCCAAAGAAATGAATGTCTAATTTTATTTAATCCAGTTAAAACTTAAAAAGTCACATGTAACAGGTGGCGGCTATATTATAGTGCTGCTCTCAAACAGTTCCTTTGTGCAATGACATTTACTGAGTATTCCCCATACACAGAGCACTGTGGTAGACTCCTCCTCCAGGGATCAATGATTAATGATTTGTGTGTGGGTCAACTTCTACGTAAAGAAAACCCAAAGTTAGCTCCCTTTTCTTTGTTTCATCTCATCCTGTTCCATTCCATTTCATTTTATTTTTGGTGGTGGTGGTGGTGGGGACCCAGGGGGACCAGGGTATTCTACTGACCTGCTTGTACTAAGTATCACCAATGTGGTTAGTTTTCTTACTTTAGAAGTGTTTGATAATGTTGCTGAAGGTCAGGATATTTTGGGTATTTTCCTTAATAAATATCACTTTCTCTGAAATAACACTGTATTGTTTTATCCTCAAAGAGACTTTGGGTCACTGCTCCCAAGCTTCCAGGGTCAGGACAACCCTAGAACTTTAGAATCTCTAGAAAGCCTGCCCATGCCTCACCCCATCAAAACTTAACTCTGGACACTACTTAATGAAATACCTTAGTAATGTCAAAGATCCTAAAGGAAGGATACCATTAATAAGTGGATGCATGAAATATATAATTTATGTCAAATGTGCACATGGAGAGGCTGTTATTCTCTACTATTGTGTCATATGCCACTGTTATTCAAAAGGACCTTTTTGAACATGCGTGGTCAATAATATGCTGTTTATTCTGAGTAACCAGACCATTTTAATTTAGATCTTTCAAAGAATTACCATGTGCAAACTGAGGCAGTGCAACAAAATCAATACTTAGGGCTCACAGATATTTTTCATTTTAACTGTGTGCTTACATGTGGGCTGAACTAGAACTATATTTAAGTATAGGTCTCTACTCTGGGCAAAGAAGTCTTTTCTAAAGAATGGACCCTCCACTTTAATACAACCTGGCTTCAAAGGAAACTTGGCCATTTTTAAAAGGAATCCGTGCCTTGAACTCAAGACACCCAAAGATTCGATTTCTGGATTACATTAGAACTCAATCCAGTGGTTATACTTACTATAATTCAAGTCAACTATAAGACTATACAGTTTAAGAAAACTCAATTCAATTCATTATTTTAGTAAATATAACTACTCTTTAAGGATTTTCTAAGTACCCTGAGATGGAGAGAAAGATTACAAAATACAGCATATACTTCTCATTCCCAACAAGCTTACTTTTCTCAATGGGCAGGTAAGACAGACCTTTGCCCCCCCCCCCCACCCGTAGACAGATACAACAGTGCCAAATTGAATTTTCAATAGAGCAAGAATAGTGAAAAACCAGGGAGGCCTTGACTACTATACCTGTAGGTGAAACTTTTGGTGTCCGAGCTACCCGCTTAGTTTTTGGTAGAGCAGGAACATCAAGCTCTGCAGAAAAGCACGCTGACTCCTGAATTTTCTGAACTTTCTTCTCCTTAAGAGGGGGGCGTGGAGACTTCTCTACTTCATAAAAAGAAATTAACAAAGAAAATTTAGAAAGGGGCTCAAAGGCTATTTTACCAGCAGCTGGATGCAGAAATAATGCCACAATTTCTTAACAACAGAATTGCATACTATTCCTAGAATTACAGTCTGATTACCAGATTTAGGCAGAAGGGGTGGACTTGCAGGCTGTTTAATTGTTGCTATTTTTAGCTGTTCTTGTAAGGATTTCATCTGCTCTTGCAACTTCCTTAATTCATCTAGGAAAGAAAAATGTATTTAAGATTTGGGATTTAAGCTCCATAGCAGAAGAAATATTATACATGATAAAAATGTTGGAATTATTTTTGGTGTCACTTCCCACCTTGAAACCCTGAGACCCACAACATAATCACATACTGAGAACTACCATTAACTCTGGCACTTCAAAGAGGTCCCTCAGAGAAATAAACTTTGTATTTCCAGTAATCAAGCCTCTAATACCTAAGCTAGTTATGGAATGGTACTACTGACAAATACCACAGGTGCATATCCCCAGTTAACAAGTTTTTAGATATCAGGGAATGATTATTATCTCATAAACTGAACACCAGAATTAATACATTATATTAATAAATGCTGGCTCCTCTATTAGAAGAAACAGGCAACCACTGAATTTGATGAGAATTTCAAAATATGTGGGACAAGGTCACCAATAAAAAAGGGCACTCCTCAAAGCTTCTGTTCAGAAATCGTCTCCTGCCCAGACAGGAGGAGGAGAAGCCTGCAATCCTGCCCCTGGCTCCACATGCATATAAATCTCTAAGGGAGACTTCTGTTTTTCTGTAACGGGCACGAAAGCTGGTGGAGCCAGCTGAGAAGGACCGATTACAGCCAGCTGATACTGAGACAGGGAGCCTGTGCATGCTGAAATGCTGGCCGGAAATTCTCATCTACTAATTCCCACCCTTTTTTTTGGCCAAGTCATTTATCACTACCCTGACTCAGCAGCTCTTTTGGTGAAGACTGTCAGCTCCCATCTAGTCTATCTTGAAGAAATTAAAAAAGCAAGTAGTTAGAGCACCTTGCAACTCTTGATTAGTTTTCCCCTGATGGGGAACAGAAGCGGGGAGGACTCTATTTTTAGGTGATTGCTGTATAGGAACTTCTTCTTCATCTGTTAAGTCCCCCACATCACCAAAGAGAGTGGCTAAATTTTCGTTTTGGTCTTCAGTCTCTCCCAGTTCTCCATCAGCAGCCTCCTCTGAGTAAGATTCACCATCACCGTCTGCATCAAAGAGCTCGTCATATGCATCTGGTTCGCCATCCTCCTGGGCCAAAGGGTGACTCTCTTCTGGATTACAATCCAAGGCAGACTCATTTTCCTCCAGCAGTGCAGTCAGCAGAGACAAATCATCTTCCTCCCCTGGGCAGAAAGAAGGAGAGAAAGTAAACCTATCTGAGAAAGACCAACATTGACAAGCACAGTGAATTAAAACATTCACCATTAACACCATTAATAAGGCAACTGAAATGACTCTGCTGACCCACCATTTTGCCTGGTAAAACTGCTGTGCCTGTGTCCATCCTTCCTCTCCCCAGGTGCTTAGAGGACACCAAGCTAAGGAGGAAGGGGCTGGTATCTGTTTAGTGAACCCAGTGGGCCATGCACAGGGTTGCATCTTTTTACCTATGTTACTTCAGCTGATAAGCAACTGCATGCATGCTGACTTTCAAGAAATCCAACCCATAAAGGGAATAATCCCAAAACACATTAAACATACACTTAGGCTCATTTTAATTATCTGAGGGAAAAAAATTTTAAGAGTACAAAAAGTATAAAGAATTACATAAAATGTACTTATATTTCATCACCCAGAATTAGCCATTTGTCATGTGTGCTTCTTGCCTTACATTAAATGACTTTAAAAAAAAAAAGTATATATAGTTATTGTGCCAAATCTTAGCCCAATTCCTTCCACTGCCTCCATGCACCACTACAATAAATATCATAATTTTGGCATATCATTCTAGTCTATTTTTCACTTTTTCATTCAATATTGCATGTACAATTGATCTAAATCAAAACATATGGTTCTAGTTTACTTTTTTCAGTTACTAGAGAACATTCCATCGTAAAACTATCACAATTTATTAACTCATTTTTTTGTTTGTTTTTTTTTTTAAAGATTTTATTTATTCATTTGACAGAAAGAGAGATCACAAGTAGGCAGAGAGGCAGGCAGAGAGAGGAGGAAGCAGGCTCCCTGTTGAGCAGAGAGCCTGACGCTGGCCTCGATCCCAGGACCCTGAGATCATGACCTGAGCTGAAGGCAGAGGCTTTAACCCTCTGAGTCACTCAGGCGCCCTTAACTCATATTTTTAATCCAATAAAGGACATATGGGCCATTTCCAACTCTCTCCCACTACAAACTATCCAGCAACCATGAATGCGTGCTGCAACGTGTGTGAGTTTCCTGGGAATACCTATCAGAAGTGGAATGGTTGGACTATTGGGTATGCACATTTTCCAATTTTCCCAGATACTGCCAAACTGGTCCCAAAGTGGTTGTAGCATTGCATGCAAGTACCATCTCTTCCTACCATCTCACCAATATCTGATAGACTATCTTGCTAGTCTAATGGATGGTTTTAAAAGGCATCTCATGGGACGCCTGGGTGGCTCAGTTGGTTAAGCAACTGCCTTCAGCTCAGGGCATGATCCCGGAGATCCAGGATCGAGTCCCACACCGGGCTCCCTGCTCTGCGGGAAGCCTGCTGCTCCCTCTCTCACTCCCCCTGTTTGTGTTCCCTCTCTGGCTGTGTTTCTCTCTGTCAAATAAACAAAATCAAAAAATAAATCAAAAAATCAATCAATCAATAAAAGGCATCTCATTGTTCTGATTTGCATTTCCAGAATTCTTGTAAGGCAAAGAATTATGCTTCTTGGCCCTTTGGATTTCTTCTTTCTGGATCTGTTTATTTCCTCAGCCCATTTTTTTTCTATTTGGGCATTAGCCCTTTAGAAATCTGAGCCATTTTAAAGCAAAGATATTAAGGATATTTCACACATCCCCTTCACCTCAAAGCTAATGGCTGCAGTCCAGAGAGGTCAAAGGCCTGTTCAGGACCAAATGGTGAAACAGGTCAGCACGGGAGCCTGACTTAGGATGGAGATCTCTAGACCAGCAGACCAATATTCTTTCCACCACACTGCACTCTTAGCAGATGGAAAACAGCCAGTAGCCAAACTCATGGCTTAGAATCTGATAAAAGGCTCTAAAGCCTAAAGTTAGAGGTTACATAATGATCTGTCTGAATTGCTTAGTTAACAAACACTCCAAAACTGCAGGATACAGCAAGAGAGAAGAGGCAACCTGGCTCCCTGTGCTCTGAGTGAGACTGCCACATTCCCTCAAGAGAGCCAAGAGGCCCTCCTCTGTCTGGTTACCAGCTGTGGAAGAGAGAGCACCCCAAGAAGAGGCCTTGGCTCATACCACTAGGAGCCCCAGGTGACAAATGTGGCCAAGGGGCTCTATACCCTTCCTTGAACCCATTTTCTTTCATGACAGCACCAGGTCTAATTCCGTGATACCTCCCATCTCAGGTTAACTTGGTCACCACAGAAAATCCTGTCTTCTCCATGCCATGCTAACTCAATCTCCTTGCTTCCTCATTCCATTTATACACTGGCTCCTCAGCTCCCCAAGGACTTAAGCCTATTAGCACCAGCACTCCTCCCCACATTACCCATTTTCCCTGTCTGCTGGAACATTTCTCTCCCCCATACAAATTCATTCTAGTGTCTTTCATCTTACCAGCTACCTGGTATTTTCCTACTTATTTGTTATGATCTTGCTCTCTAGAAACAGGAATGTTGTTCAACCATGTACCCCCAGCACTAGTAAATGCTTTGATTCTGTCTGTACTGAAGCAAATGTTTTTTTGTTTGTTTGTTTTTTAAGATTTTATTTATTTGACAGAGAGAAATACAGTCAGAGAGGGAACACAAGCAGGAGTGAGAGAGGGAGAAGTAGGCCTCCCGCAGAGCAGGGAGCCCAATGCGGGACTCGATCCCGGGTCTCTGGGATCATGACCTGAGTCGAAGGCAGTCGCTTAACCAACTGAGCCACTCAGGCGCCCCTAAACCAAATTGTTAACACCATGCCAACCAAATGGATGTTTATTAGCTGCAAAGATTTTTTAAAGAACACATAACATTCACCACTTACTTTCATAACAGTCTCCTAAAAAATAATTATACTTTATGTTACATTAACTGCCCAGAAGGTAATTTGATGATTTTTGGAAACAGGACGCTACTATTTTACCAAAGGTAAAATCAACGTCACATGTTATTTCAGTGTGAAGAATTTCAACATTTGGCTCTACTTTTTTGAAAAGGGCAACTATAAAAACTTTAAGAGTTTAACCCAGAGCTAGATAAAACCATTTCAACGGACTTCATTAATTGTGAACTCTGAAAATATAGTGAACTCTGATGTCAGACTGCCTGTGTTCAAATCCCTGCTCTGGCAATCTCACCTGTGACAGATTACTAAGCATCTGTCTTCCAGTCTAAAAAATACAGTTGCTTGGAGGACTGAGGCAATTAATATAAGTAGAAACCTTAGAACAGTGCTTGGCACATTGTAAGTACGTGCCAACTATCATTATTATGAAAGACAATCACTGCTGCCAGGAGATAAAATCCCATCTGATTAAAACAACATTCACTGACTGAAGTAAAGATCTTCTCTGATCCACTCAGATAATACCTGAGGGTGGGGTATACCTATTTTCACTATTTTGCAAGTAGAATAAATAAGAAGTCTGTGGACAAAAGAGTGGTTTTCCATGAAACAAAGAGAACTTACCATCCATGCTGTCAAAAGAACAGTTGTGATTCAGAGCTCTGAAGGAGAATCAGGTGCCCAGGAGATGCCAGTAATGTCGAATCTTGGTCATGCTATGAAATCAACATGGAAAAAGTCACCCTTGATTGTTCCCTCTCTCACATTTCACAGGCAACAAATCTAGGATCTCACAAATCCTACGGGCTTGAAGTTCAGAATTCATCCAGAATCTGACCACTTATCCCCACCTACCAGCACCATCTCCCTTTATCTTGACTTCAAACTATGGTCACAGAAACTCGGTTGATGTATAGACCCCCTTTGTAGGATACTAGATTACATGGATGGGACGTATTGTGAACAGTATTATTGAGGGTGGTCTAACTATTAGGGCTATGAACCCATTTTATTTATTGTGACACATGTGATGGCTACCTTATCCATAGCAGTCTAGTGTGTGGTTCCACTCACTTGCAGCCTTAGTCACATCAGGATTTTGATTCAATACTACTCAGCCGAACTCAGAGTTGACAGAGCTAAGTAGGGTAGATTTATATTATTCTGTACACTTCCCTTTTTTCATTTAATTGATTTTTTTTTAAAAAAAGATTATGTTTATTTGAGAGAGAGAGCACACACACAAGGCGGGGGATGGGAAAGAGAGAAAGAGAAGCAGTTTCCCTACTAAGCAGGCTCCAAGTGGGCTCCATCCCAGGACTCTGAGATCAATGAGCTGAGACAAAGGCAGATGCTTAAACGACTGAGTGACCCAGGCACCCCCAATTTAATTAATTTTAATAACTGTAAGAAAAAAGTACAAATTTTTCTATGCTATTATTTTTTTTTTAAGATTTTATTTATTTGACAGAGAGAAACACAGCCAGAGAGGGAACACAAGCAGGGGGAGTGAGAGAGGGAGAAGCAGGCTTCCCACCAAGCAGGGAGCCCGATGTGGGGCTTGATCCCCGGTTTCCAGGATCATGACCTGAGCTGAAAGGCAGTCGCTTAACCAACGGAGCCACCCAGGTGCCCCTCTATGCTATTATTTAAGTAAGAGCTTTACAGTTCACCTTGGCATGTCTAATGTCAAGTATTAATTATGATGTTTTCTTTTGATTTATTCAACAAATATTTCCATGGAACTACCGCGTGCACCACACTGTTGTCTCCGGGGAAAGCTGCTGGACTGTAAGCTTCCTGAGGGTTAGCCAACTGCTGTAGTCATCCCTATAACAAACCGCCTCTCCCACCCCAAAGCTGTGTACTCTACCTCACCCTCACATTCAGGACCACCCAACAACTGCTACCGGGTCTGTCTCCCAAATATTGCTCAATCTTTTGCCTGAACTGACTGCATGGACTTCTGGTACTGGTCTGTTATCTCTTCTCCAAACAGCAGCCATCGTAATCTTGTCTTTCCTTAGTAATCTTCTAGGAACGTAAATCAGGTCCTGGTATTCCCTCGGTGAAAAGTCTTTAATGGAGGCACCTGGGTGGCTCAGTCCCCCAAGTTTCTGCCTCAGCTCAGGTCATGATCTCCGGGTCTTGTGGGGCTCCCTCTTCAGTGGGGAGTCTGCTTTTCCCTCTCCTATTTGAGGTCTCTCTCTCAAATAAATAATAATAAAAATCACAACTGTATGATTTTTCATTGCTTGAACCAAATTTAAACGTCTATGGGGAAATGGATACTCTCTCGTCTACTTCCCAGTCAGACCAGCCTGCCTCCAACTTCTGGAACACCCCGAGGGCTCTCAGGCCCCAGGCTCTCTAAAAAGCGCTCCCCCGGCTCCTTCTCACCCTGCCGGCCCCCCGTAGGCATGGACTTTCCCGAGCCTTCCAGAGCACGCAGTGTGAGCTGCCCGCTGGCACCCCTCATCCTCTCAGCGACTGGACTGCACTTTCCACCGTGCTGTACTTGTTCGTTACGTTACTCTCTCTAGAGTCTAAGCTTCGTACGGGCACGAATAATTCATAAATAATTTATGTTTGGTGGCCTGCACATGGCACACATTCAGTGACCACCCACTAGCAAATCATGAATTTAAAAAAAAAAAAAAAAAGAACGAACAAATAAAAGTCCACAGGCACGCACTTGGCAGGTATTTTAAAAGCCTTATTCAGAAACAAAACAAAACAAAACCTAGGCCCTTAAGCCGCGAGGACGGCTCGACGCCTGGTACCTCCCCGGTGCGTCCGAGAGGCGCCCCTACCTTTCACCCGGCGCCAACCCTGCCGCTCCGACCCCGCGCTCGCCCAATCCCAGTCTCGCCCGCCTGACCTTCCCGGCCTCCGCGCTTCTCGCCCTCGGAGCTCTCCAAACCCTCCCGCAGACCCGCGTGGCAATAGCTCTCCCCGGCCACCGGGAGGGCCACCCACAAACCCAGATCCTGACTTCTTACCCTCTTCAGAAGCGGTTCCGGTCCTACAGCGAGACCCGCCAAAAATTCCAACTTGGCTCCACCCCTCCCTGACGCCAGACGCACGCCGGCTTCAGGCCGCGCTGACTGGCTACGCCTGCGTCCTTGGAGAGGTCAACCCGGAAGAGCCGGCGAAATGCCGACCATGCATAGAGCAATCTGATTGGTCCACGTGATCGGACTCCCTCTTTGTTGGGGGTGAGGGAACTTCCGGTCGGCGAAGGCTTGGGTTCCCTCAGACAAAATCAAGTGTTCTTGCGCCCCCCAGCGCCGGGAAGTTTAAGTCGTCCTGTAGGGTATTTCTACAGGCGGTGGGCATGAATTCCTGACGCCCTGAGGAACTGTCACCTAAGCTTTCTGAACCCCATTTTCTTTCTATGAGGTGGAGGAAAACGCCTGAGGCCAAGAACCTGCACATACACACTTAAAACAGGGAGAACATTCCAGACGTTTCTCCTGCCCTTACAAATGTCCTGTGGTTGGACTGATCCTAGAGAGGTCTGAATAAGCTGGTTGATTATTTCACAACCTCTTGTGTTCAACTGAGATCTCAGAAACAAAAATCTGGTTCACTTTTAATTCTGTTTGACCTTGGGGAACTAACTTATTCCGTTGGACTCTGCTTCACCATCTGTAAAATGAGACTTGAAGTCTAGATGACATTCTTTGATGCACTAGAAACCATTTGTTACAGAAGAATTCGTGGTCCACAGACTTGGAGATTTTAACTGGCATTACACTAACTTGTTAGAGGGCCCAATTTTTCACAGGGTATTTTTTAGTAAAATTCAGACTTTTTAAGGTATTTATGGTGTTTGTTCATAATTCTGAGATCTGCTATGTCTAAGTGCAAGATTATTCTTAGCTTCTACATAATTTAAAGGAACTCATGGAGTTCCTTTAAACTCCATGATGGAGAAAATGGCCATTTTTTAATCAACTTTTTTAAATTAAATTTTTCATCAGTTAACATACCGTGCAATATTGGTTTCTGGAGTAAAATTCAGTGATTCATCACTTACATACAACACCCAGTGCTCATCATAACAAGTGTCCTCCTTGATACCCATCACCCACCTTGCCCATCTCCCAACCATCTCCCTCCATCATTTGCTCTCTGTCCTTAAGTGTCTCTTAGGTTTGTTTCCCTCTCTCTTTTTTTTCTTTTCCTCCTTACCATATGTTCACCTATTTTCTTTCTTAAATTCCACATATCAATGAGACCATATGTATTTGTCTTTCTCTGACTTTCAAATAGCCATTTTAAGCCTTTTTTTTTTATCCCTCTATTACAGGCTCTATTCAGACCCTGCATCCCTCCACTAATTATTTCATGTAAGATTGTATCTCTATACTTTGCATTTGCCTTCATTTTCAGAAAAACTAAAATCAGCTTTGGGATGATGAAAATAAACAGTCTGGATACTACCTACATTGATTTTTTTCTGTGTCCTAATGGAGTATTAATGCTCTTTATTATCTGAGCTTATTATACTGACCCAGGAACAGGAATAATAACACTTTTGAGAGCTGCTAGTGTTGAAAAATTTACAGTAATGGAGGAAATATTATAATCAAATTGAAGAAAATTAATGCATCACAGCTGATTATAAAGGCTCATCACCATTGTGCAGACATTCCTGGACCAATCTGATTTGCTTTCCAAAGTTCTTTTCTTCAACAACTTGACTTTCCAGGTCCACTTTGCTACCCAAATCCATGCAAGAAGTAGAAAACAGTACTGATCTAAGCTCTCAAACTTTCCTCCAGTGAGGGATCGAGGCATTATTGTTGGAGTGAGTACAGTGTTGATTTTGAGAAAAAATTGGGAGAGTAGATTCAGGACCAACCAATGGAAGGGAGGGAGGGAGGGAGGAAACACAAAAAGGAGTTTAGGGTGTTATCTGAGGCAAGGCACTAAAGTAGGGAACACAGAAAACAGAATAGGTTTTGGGGAGAAGACAGACTTGGTTTCAACTTTCAAAATGAGCTATGAAAGACACAGATTTAGAGAAGCCTATTCTCCAGATGAGGGCTGCATTGCAGCAGTTCTGATCTTTTTGGCACGGATGATCACTGACCCCTTTGAGAACAGAACAAAAATGGTTTTTCTCCCCCAAGAAAACGGTACCCTCATACAGTCAAGATTTTGTATACCTTCTGAGGGGATTCACATAGTTTACCAAAGACACTCTTGCAATTAAGAACCTCTGGTGTAGAAGGCCAGAAACACGGGAGCCAATGACAGAAGCTGAACCGGAGTAGCTAGAGTGGTTAGGAAAGTGGTCCTACGCTTAACCTTAGGCCTGGCCCTGACCTTCACATGATCTCATGCTGCTCCTCTTCTGTGCCCATCCCCACAGGGTGATGTGTCCCAGGGCTAAGGGATGCACTCATCCAAATCCTGGGCAACCCCTTGTGGCCAAAGCTCTCATCCTGGGACCCTGGGATTTTTTCTTAAACTATGGCTTTCCAGTCTACTTTGAGGCCCAGCAAAGCTCCTTCCCCTGGTTGTCCTTTGGGAGTGGATCGCTCTGTCAAAGGGGTGGCTATTTGGTGGTGGTTAGGTTGCGGGTAGAGTGGGAGTTAAAGGTAGCTTGACTAGTAGACAGCAGTATACCCACACTTGGAGAAAGGCTGCCAAGTGCTACACAGAACTGAGTCCAAGTGGGAGGAGAAGGAGGATTGGCAGGACTGGGGCCATGAAACTCCAAGGAGACTCTGAGCTTTAGCTCTAAACTTTAAAACTTCACACCTCAGGTCTCTGTTTGTATTCTGGCCCCAGAGATTTCCAGTTTAGGGAAGAGACGGTCCAGGATGCCAAGGAAGGAGAGTGGTAAGAAGGAAAGCGCAAATGTCACTGTGACATAGCAGGGCTTCTCGAAGTCTGGTGGCCGGAGCAGCAGCTGCAGCAGCCCTTGGGAGCTTGCGACAAACCAGATGCTCAGGCCCTACACCAGATCTGCTGGATCAGAAACCAAGGGTGGGACCCAATGTTCCATGTTCAGCCTTGTGATCGCTGCGTCTTTCTACAGCAGTGGTTCTAAAACTTTAGAGGGCACCAGGGTCATGGAAGAGCCTCTAAAACAGATCACAAAATAATAAAGGGAGAAGTCTATGGGCTCTAGCCTCCTTCCCCCAAATGCCACTAGGCCTTATGGCTCAGTACCTCCCTCATCCACCCCTGCTGGAGATGCTCATTCTCCATGTCTGTGTCAATCTTACAGATTATCTTTTGGATCTCCTGAGCCCACCCCTCCTCTACGTCCTCACTTTTTTGACCCTCCTTGACCCCTGGGCATCTCTCTTTTTACTTCTAATTGATCTCTATCCCATCTCACTTACTCCAATCCATTTCTCTTATTGCTTCTGATTATGACAAAATCTTGGTCTGGATTTTCCCTGAACAAAACTTGTCAAGGCTCCTCAGTTCCTGTAATCCCAAAGTTCTTGCCACTAAAGAACTTGACTTACAGACATGAGTCCTGCCTACTTTTCCACAAACCTCAACTCTTCTCTTACCCCCTGGAATCAGCCTTCTTCCAGCCACACTGAGCTGGGACTTTCCTCTTCCCAAATATTCTGGGCTCTGGCATGCCTCAGAGACTTTGCACATGCAAAGCCCTCTGCTTGGAGAGTCTCAACCCCTGGATCTCCTCCTACTCATCCACCCAACCTCAGTGTAGGCATCACCTCCTTGGTGAAGCCCCACTGACCCTTTGGACCAAGGATAGTGCTTTGCACAACTCGAGACTGGAAGGGCACATAGAACTTTCACTGCATCTTGACTGTGGACGTCTTCTGGTTCTTCTCACCATGGTTATGGTGTCTGCATCTGGAGACAAGGGAACTGTTCTCATTCATCATTATTTCTCTTCTTTGTCTTCCCTCCAGCTGCTGGTGGCACACAACAGATGTTCCAGAAAGGAAAAAAAACCCAATAGAGTATTTGCTCCTTAACAAGTCCTTTAGCATCTGGGGGCTCAGTTTCTTTCTCTGGAAAGTGCTGAGATCAGGACATGGATTCAAGGCTATTTTAGGAGGGCTCAAATGAGAATTTTTAGGACATTTTCACACACCAGCTATCAGTCATAATCACTTCCTGCTTCAGGTGCACAGGGGGTTTGACAGAGATGTGGTTCATATTCTAGGAATTTACAGTCCAATGTGGGAGATAGGACATATGCATAAAATATAGGTAACATAAGGTGACAACCAATGGGCACCAATACTGCTGGAGAGGAGGGAATAGACAGATGAAGCAGAAACATTAAAAGGCTATGTGGAAGATGAACACCAGGTCAAGAATTATATTTCTGTAAGCAGTGATGGGGTTTGAGCAGTTGGGAGAGGAAGATGGAAGTGAAGAGGAAAGGAGTGGCTAAGTGCTCAGACTCGAATTAATAAAGACCGTGTGGCTGTTAACTGATGGGCACATACTAACTGTGCAAACTTGGGTCAATTACTTAAGCTCTCAGTGTCTCCACTGACTCATCAGCAAATCAAGGCTAGTGATAGATATTTCATAGGGCATTTTGAGGCTTACTGAGAAAAACTTGAAAATACACATAGTGTGCCCAGCACAGGTCAGCATAAATGTGCATTAACTTCTATTCTTGCTACTTTCGTAAGGTGTTTCTTAGGGACAGTAACCTCACGAAGACAGGTACCCTAGGATGGAATATACCAGAAACTGGAGGCAGAGAAGCCCAGTTAAATATCATGACAGTTTCAGACTGCCAGAGTTCAAGGGAATGGACCCATGGAAAAGGCATTACGAAGGAAACCCAGTCGGCTCGGTCACTGGCCGAAGAAAGTGACTTCTGGCAGGAAAACGAGAGGACAATGGCCAGTTTGGCCACACCTGGGCGCCTGGCAGAAGTGCGGAAATGGACCGGAGTGTCCAGGAGAAGCTTGCTGTGGACACAGGGGAGGCGGCAGGTTCAGTCTGAGGCAAAGGTGCAGATTTCAGAGGTACCTTTAGCTACGGGACCGGGACTGAAGCCAGAGGTGCCTCAGGGCTTCACCTGTAGGTCTGGGGGTGGTTTGGTGAGTGTGCCTGTGCTCTCCAAAGCAGAGACTGCAGACGCAGAATATCCTTCGGTATGTCTACCCGGTTAATGCCCCAGATGACTAAATCATTGCCTCCAGTTTTGGGTCTGGCAAGCAATGCTATTCAAAATCAGAAAATCGTAACTTCTACTGGGAGTAATAGGCCTGTTTTGGAAGCTCCTGCACCACCATCGCCTCCCTGCAGATGTCTGTTTACATCTGCATTTGTATCCTTCTGTGCTGTATTTGCAGAACTCTCTCAAGTCTTATCCCAAACTTCAGTTTGTCTGATTGGACAAAGATCCTGCTCTGAGAAAAATGTTATCCTTGCTCAGGTGCAATCCTCTACTTAGCGGAAGGGGGAAAACCCACCTTCTTGATTTTGCTAACAGAATATTGTTTCTATTGTGCAAATAGTTGTCTATTGCTTTTCAATCAACCTAAAGGTTATTTTTTTATTTTTAAAAATATTTTATTTATTTATATGAGAGACAGAGAATGAGTGAAAGAGAGCATGAGAGGGGAGAAGGTCAGCGGGAGAAGCAGACTCCCCGCGGAGCTGGGAGCCTGATGTGAGACTAGATCCTGGGACTCCAGAATCATGACCAGAGGTGAAGGCAGTGGCTTAACCAACTGAGCCACACAGGCGCCCCTAAAGGTTATTTTAAACAAAGGGGTATGTTCCTCCATCTAGTTCCCTCAATTGATGTTTTCCATAAGGGAAGACCATGAAACCACCAGCCTTGCTGGTTTTAATTAATTCATAAGGCTGTTCAAACTATTTTTTCGTTGGTTTTGCTGAGTTTATAACCCAGCTAATAATAATAATAATAATAATAATAATAATAATAATAATAATAATACATATATATGTAAAATAAATTTTACTCATTAATTATGGCTCCGTATATTTAAAAACTGCTACATAAACCCATCAACTTATGGAGAATTTCTGAATGAATACTTTTTGTATATTTTTCATCTTTGCAAGTACTTAGCTAGAAAAAAGTAACAAATTACTCAGTGATAACTAGCATTTTTTGTAATGACAGTATATAATGTTATTTCAGTAATTTCTAAAATGATAAACTCTGTAAATCAAAGGATTCAAAAGACTGTAAAATTATTTCTCTTTTTTATTTGCTTCTTAGAGCAAAGCAGTTTTGGTACCTCTCATTGTTCCACTAAGATATTTGAATGTTGGTTCCTAGACTTGATTCCTGGTATACGTAAAAGCTGTAATTAGCTCTTATATCAGCTTTCCTCCATTGGATTAATGATGGCATAATAAATTTATTTCATTAAAAGCAATTCCATGTTAGCCCTTTCATTATGGGCCAAATGGAAGTGCTAGCCAACCTTCACAAGAATCTTAATTTTTACAACATATAAAACATATGTTCATATTAAATAATATTGTGGTTCAAAGTTATTTTTTTATTTTTAAAAAAATAATGGACTTTATTTAGTGTTTAAAAAAGATTATTTATTTGAAAGAGAGTGAAAGTGAGAGAGATCACAGAGGGAGAAAGCTGACCCACCGCTGAGTGGAAAGCCTAATGCATGGCTTGATCCCAGAACCCTGAGATCATGACCTAAGCCAAAAACAAACACTTGACCGACTGAGCCACCCAGGTACCCTGAACTTTATTTTTTGGAACAGTTTTAGGATTACAGAAAAATTGAGTGCAAAGAATAAAGTTTCCATAAAGCCCCTTCCACGCACAATTTCTCCTATTATTAACATGTTGTACTAGTATGGGACATTGGTTATAATGGATGAGCCAATATTGATACATAATATTCTTTGATATGTCATTTTTAACTGAAGTCCACAGTTTACATTAGGATTCACTCTAAGTTCTACATTCAGGGATTTTGACAAATGTAGCCACCATCATGGTATCATGCACAATAGTTTCACTGCCCTAAAAATCCTCTGTGCTCTCATCTATTCGTCTCTCCCTCCACCTAACCTCTGGCAATCAGTGATCTTGTCTCTATAGTACTGACTTTCCCAGAGTTTCATACACTTCAAATCATAGAGCACGTAGGCTTTTCAGATTGGCTTTTTTTACTTAAAAGAGATGCATTTAAAGTTCCTCCATGTCTTTTTGCAGTCTGATAGCTTATTTCTTTTTAGCGTTGAGTAATATTCCATTGTATGGATGTACTACAGTTTATTTATGCACTTGTCTATTGATGGACATCTTGGTTGCTTCCAAGCTTGGGCAATTATGAATAAGTTATTATAACATTCACATGCAGGTTTTGTGCAGACATATTCATTTGGGTGGACACAACGGATTACCCACTTTGGTCCAAACTACCATTCTGCATTTCCACCAGCAATGAACGAGAAGTTTCTGCTATCTTGCATCCTCCTCAGTACTTGGTGCTGTGTTTTGGATTTTAGCCATCTTAATAAGTGTATGGTGGTATCTCATTGTTTAAATTTGCAATTTCCCAATAACATGTTGTTGAGCATCTTTTAAAGTGTGTTTATTCACCAAGTTTACATCTTTGGTGAGGTATCTATTATCTTTTGCCCATTTTTTAAAAAAGATTTTATTTATTTACTTGACAGAGCGAGCGAGAGAGAGATCACAATTAAGCAGAGAGGCAGGCAGAGAAAGAGGGGGAAACAGGCTCCCTGCTGAGCAGAGAGCCCAATGGGGGGCTTGATCCCAGGACCTTGAGATCATGACCTGAGCCAAAAGAAGAGGCTTAACCCTCTGAGCCACCCAGGTGCCCCATCTTTTGCCCATTTTTAAACTGAGTTGCTTTCTTGTTGCTGAGTTTTAAGAATATTCTCTTTCTCTCTCTCTCTCTCTCTCTCTCTCTCTCTCTCTCTCTATATATATATATATATATATATATATATATATATATATATTCGCTGCATATTTTGATACCAGTCCTTCATCAGATAATGTGTTTTGTAAAGACTTACTCCCAGTCTGTGGCTTGAGTTCTATTTTTGTGAAAGGTATAAGGCCTGTGCCTAGATTGATTTTTTTTTTTTTTAAAGATTTTATTCATTTATTTGACAGAGAGAAACACAGCCAGAGAGGGAACACCAGCAGGGGGAGTGAGACAGGGAGAAGCAGGCTTCCTGCTGAGCAGGGAGCCCGATGTGGGGCTCCATCCTGGGTCTCCGGGATCATGACCTGAGCTGAAGGCAGTTGCTTAACCAACTGAGCCACTCAGGCGCCCCTAGATTGATTTTTTTTGCATGTGGAGGTCCACTGTTTGTTCCAGCATCACTTGTTAAAAATACTATCCTTTCTCCATTGAATTGCCTTTTCTCCTTTATCAAAGGTCAGGTGACTACCTGGTCTATTCTTGGGCTCTCGGTTCTGCTCCGTTGCTGTATTTTTCTATTCTTCCACCAATACCACAATCTTGATTCCTGTAGCTTGAGAGTAAGTCTTGATGGCGGTAGTGTCTGTCCTCCAACTATGTCCTTCTCTTTGAAGCTTATGTTGGCTATTCTGGGTCTTTTGTGATTCCATATGAACTGTTAGAGTCACTTTGTCAATAACTACAAAATAACTTCTTGGGGTTGTATGAACTCTGTAGATCAAGCTGGAAAAGCCAAAATCTTGACAATACTAAGTATCCCTATACACGAACATGAAATATTGCTCCATTTACTTAGCTGATTTCTTTCATCAGATCTTATAACATATTTTATTAGATTATACATATGTAGTTAATGTTTAGTTAGGGTACTAACAAGTTATTGTTATTGTGTTTTTAAAATTCTAACCATTCACTGCTGGTATACTGACATTGCTAATTTGTGTCTTCTGTTTTCTTAACCTAGCTAGAGGTTTATCAATTTTGTTCATCATTTCAAAGAACAAGCTTTTAGTTTCATTGATTTTCTCTATTGACTTGGTGGTTTGATTTTGATTTGTGTTCTATTTTTTATTTTTTATTTTCTTCTGCTTATTTTGTGTTTAACTTGCCATTCCTTTTCTAGTTTCTTAGAGTAGGAGCTTCGATTGCCAATTTTAGATCTTTCATTCCGTGCTATACATTTCCTGCTAAGCTCATAAACGTTGTATTCTATTTTCATTTCATTTAGTTTAAAGCTTATTTAAATCTCTCTTGAGAATTCTTCTTTAGCCCATATATTATTTGTAAGTGTGATCAATGTCCAAATGTTTTCTTTTAAGGGTTCCCAGTTATCTTTGTTTTTGATTTCTAGTTTAACTCCACTGTGGTATGACAGCGTATTGTGTATGGCTTATCTTTTTTCAAATTTGGTAGCTGTGTTTTACAGCTCAGAGGATGGTCTATCACAGTGAATGTTCTCCATGAACTTGAGAAAACGAGTATTCTGCTATATTTGGAATATGATGTATTCTATAAATGTCAATTAGATCTTGCTGATAGTGTTATTCAGGTAAACTATGTCCTTACTAATTCTTTTGACTACTGGGTCTGTTAATTACTGAGAGATTTTGAATTCTCTAACTGTACTAGTGGATTCATCTGTATTTGCTTGCAATTCTATCATTTTTCCCTTAAAATTTATCCCTTATATTGATGCCCTGTTGTTAGGTACATACGCATTAAGGACTGTTGACCCTTTCATTATTTTTGTAATGTCCCTTTATATCCCTGACTTCTTGCTTTGAAGTCTACTTTAAATTAATAAAGATAGTCCAGCTTTTTTTTAAAAAAAGATTTTATTTATTTATTTGACAGAGAGAAACACAGCCAGAGAGGGAACACAAGCAGAGGGACTGAAAGAGGGAGAAGCAGGCTTCCTGACGAGCAGGAAGCCCGATGTGGGGCTCGATCCTGGGTCTCCGGGATCATGACCTGAGCCGAAAGCAGTCGCTCAACCAACTGAGCCATCCAGGCGCCCCACTCCAGCTTTCTTTTCATTAGTGTCAGCTTGCTATTTCTTTTCCATCTCTTTACTTATAATCTACGTGTCCTTATATTTAAAGTAGGTTTCTTATAGACAGCATATAGATGGAATCCTGTTTTTTCAATCCACTCTGACAATTTGTCTTTTAATTGGCATGTTAGACTAATGGTGTTTAAAGTGAGTACTGATATAATGGGATTAATATCTACCACATTTATTACTGTTTTCTACTCACTGCCCTTTTTCTTTGTTTCTTCTATTACCTTTCACTCTATTTCTGGGTTTTCTGTTTTTAACTGAACATTTTATGTTATTTCATTTTCTCTCCTCTCTTAGCATAACTTAGCAATACTTCTTTAACATTTTTTTCTCAGTGGTTGCACTGGAGTTTGCAATATGTGTTAACAACCAATCCATGTTCACTTTCCCGAAACACTAACACTTTACTCCTAGTGCGAATACCCTGTAACAGAGTCTCTCACTTCCCCGCTCCTATCCCTTATAACACTGCCGTTACTCATTTCATTGATCCATTAGCTATAATCACTGAATATGCATGACTATTATTATTTTGAACTGTTTCTTAGAGACAGCATCTGGGTAGAATCCTGTTTTTTCAATATACTCTGACAATTTGTCTTTAATTGGCATGTGTAGATCAATGATGTTTAAAGTGAGTATCAATATAACAGGATTAATATCTACTACATTTGTTAATTGTTAGCTCAATTAGGAATATGAAAACACAACACTTTATCTTCATCTTTGTTAGATCAATTAGGAATATGAAAACACAACACTTTATCTTCATCTATTTTTTTCTCTAATGATTTTCCTTTCTTTATGTAGATCTAAGTTTCTGACTCATGTAACTTCCATTTCCTCTGCAGAACTTCTCACATTTCTTACAAAGCCAGTCTACTGGCAAGAAATTCCTCAATTTTTATCTGTCTATGGAAGTCTATTTCTTCTTCACTTTGAAGAACAATTTCCATGGACACAGAATTAGAGGTTCATGGTTTTTCTCTGAACACTTCAAATATTTCACTTCCTTCTTCTTGCTTGCATGGTTTCTCAAGAGAGGTCTGATACATTTCTTATCCTTGGTCCTTTACAGGTTATGATTTTTTTTCTTTCTGGCTTCTTTCAAGATTTTCTCTTCGCCCTTGATTTTCTGCAGTTTGAATACAATATACCTAGATGAAGATTTTTTGATATTCAACCTGCTCAGTGATCTTTGACCTTCCTGATCTGTAGTTTGGTCTCTGTCATTAATTTTTGAAAATTCTCAGCCATAATTACTTAGCACAATCTCTTTCTTTTCATGCTGATATTCTCATTGCACATGTATTACATTAAAAAAACTGTCCCACAGTTCTTGGATATTCTGTTTTCATTCTTTTTTTCTCTCTGCATTTCAGTTTTGGAAGTTCCTACTGACATTGTTTCAAGCACACAGATTCTTCTCTGAGCTATGTTCAGTCTTTTGATGAGCCCAGGAAAGGCATTTTTCATTTCTGTCACACAGTCTCTGACTTCTAGTATTTCTTCTTGTTTTTTTTTCTTAGTGTTCCCTCTGTCTGCTTATACTACCGCCCCATTTCCTGCATATTGTCACTTAGGATATTAACCACAGTTTTTTAAATTTCAAGTCTTATATTTATCACATCTGATGCTTGCTCTATCTTTTCAAACTCCTGTTGAAAAATGGAAATGATACAGTACGTAAAAGAAACTGAGGTAAATAAATCTATAGTGTGAGGTTTTACATTTACCTAAGAGCTGGACTATGTCTACGTCTGCCGCAGTGGTGGGTGTCACAGGCTAAAACTTCCTCTGGTGTCTTTGCTTTGTTCTGCTGTCTTTGGGATTCCCTGTATATCTCTTCTTTAATAAACCCAAAGATGAACAGTTCTTCCGGTTGTAATCCCATTATTAGACAGGCATCTTGCTGCTGTGGTGGTAAAGTAGGAGTTGGGGAGAAGAGTTGTTCCACAGTCCTATGATAAGGTCTTGGTCTTTTACTGAGCTTCTGCCTCTGGACTGTGACCTTTACAATTGCTTCTCAGACTCTTTTCTCCTCCTCAGGGAAGAGGTATAAAGCTAGATGGGGCTGGAGTTGGGTATCTGCTTTCCCCCTGGTCAGTCAGATTCTGATAATAACCCAGCAGGTTAGGGTCTCGAAAAACAATTTTCCTAAGAACAGAGTGCTCTGGAATATTTTAAAATGGTTTCCCCCTCCCTCTGCTAAAAGTATGGGAGAACTTTTAGAAATCTTTGCTGTGAGGATCTTCTAGGGCTCCTGGAGGTAAAATTCACACAAGTGTGGGGTCCTCTTAAGAATGGGTTCCTATTAAGAGTTTTTAATTCTTAAGTCTGTCCACCCAGAGCCTTTGATGATTCTTCAATTACAGTTTAAGTTCTCCTACTAAGGGACCGGCTCCTGCTGAGGCTTCTGCTCCTGAGACCCTGACCTGGTAATCTGAGACTTTCTGTCTCTGACTGTCTCTCCAATTTCTGGGCAGTGGTTTGCCCATGACTTCAGTTCTCTGAGGGATTTAAAAAGAGTTGATGATTTTGAGTATGTTCAGCCTTTTCCTGGTTAAGAGGATGGGGGCGATGACTTTCAAGCTCCTTACATGCCAGACTAGATCAAAATTATTTTAATATACAATACTTGAAGACTTAGTATTATAATCTTATTTAGCTGTAAAATTTTCATTGGCTCATTCCTATTTCTTCTCAGTTCTCATCTCTCTATTTCTCCCATTTTGCTACACTTCGAGAACACAGGGTAGAAGGTTCCAGAAGAGGGGCTGACATTCCAACGATGTGTCATTACCTGGTAACACGGGAGCTGGACTTCCGAAGAGACTAAATTAGTTAGAGAAGACATGCACAGTTTATAAGCTCTTTACCAAACTGTTTGCTTCCCTTAGTACAATGGCTTTAATTTAAACTGACTATATGAACTTGCCTTCATTTGCAATTCTTTTAATTATCCAGCAAACAATTTGATCTCAGCTTTAATAAGCCACTCACATTATTACCTCAGGGTTGGGATCAGCTTATTATTTTTACTTGAACAACATAAAAGGGAAGTCCCTTAACTTAATGTGAAACCATTTGGGTTGCTTTTCTATTTAAGACACTAGAGAAATCTATTTCCTCCAATACAAAATAGTAAGGAAAAAAAGTTAAACTAGAAACTATAATCAAGAAGTTAAAATGAAAATGTCATGGTTATTGTAGACATGTCTTTAACAAGCATTTTCCCTGAAGCCAGGTGGAGAAATCTAAGCTACTGGTGAAACTATGCAGTGTGTTCTCTTGGCATGAAGTCAGAACGAACTGTTTTGATTTCTGGTTTAAAAAACATAAATGCATACACACTCATGTGTATGTATTAAACCAAGTCTGCCTAAGAGAGATTATTATGACAAACCCAAACAGAGTGTATCTTTTAATTTTCTTCTAAACATTTTAGGACATAGACACCCAAAGAACACTCTTTACTTTCATGACTGGCTCGATATTAGCTAATTTCAGTAAACTGTGGGTTTAAAAACATAGCAAATGCCTATCTTTTCACCTCCACAGCAAGACTAAATTCTAATTCACACAACACATACTAGTCTCTAGTAAGGGGATTTGCTTATATTCATAAAATTTGCAAAGCAGATTTGAATAAGCAGTAAGCTTATACAAAGCCGAGTATGGGAAACATCCCATGAACTTGGCCAATCATATAAGAACAACGTGAATGATTCAAAAGCAAAATTTTATTTTGCAATACCTATTTTTGTGATTATGAATATACAGACTGATCCAGGGAAATTAATAGGCAGTTGTTCTTTTTTGGAAATTAATAAACTATCTATTGTCAAGCCCATATACCTGGGTTACAATGAAACCAGTGAACCTAACATATGTTCTTCATGTACGCCAATATGTCTTCACTTGTCCAAATGATCAAGTAAAAGCCTACAGCATTTATCTGAAAAGAGCCCCATCATAACTATGGTACAGTAGTACGGCTGCAATAAAACCACAACCTACACACGACCTCATATGGACATGTCTTAAATGGATGAAGAAAAATAACAATATCATTTATTTTTTTAAAAAACTCCAAAGATACTTTTGATTAAATCTGTGACTACTTCATTTTTCCTGCCTCCTTAAAGATTCTCAAAGTTTATCTGTAAGGCCTCTTCCTTCGGTTATTTTCACTCTGTCCATTTCACATGCTCATTAACCGAATGAACAGTTCAGCTCACGTACATGAAACGTTAAAAAAAAAAAAAGAACCTATTATCAGAAGAGTGATATGATAAGGATTCTAAGGAAATGCACAGAAAATGTCCCACTTAGAACATAATGATTTTCTTTCTCCTAAAATAAACATAATGCGGCCAGATGTTTGGGTGAAAACAAATAACACAAAAGCACTCTTGGAGGAAAAAAATTCTGATATTTACCAACAGTTTGGGGGGAAGTGAGATGCGAACACTTAAATGATACAGTCCATAACGTGGATCTGGAGCGTGTCTATGTCAGGCAGAACTTCTCCACACTTGGGGCAGGAATGAATTGGAATATTCCGCTGTTGCTGCTGTCGCCAGTTTCTGTCCTCAGCGCCTGGGAAGAGGCATTAAATGAAACGTTATTCCATTTCTTCCACACTGCAAGTGGCTTTGTTTGATTTAATAACAAACGATTAATGTTAACTTTGCTATTAAATTTATATATTAAATTTTACAACTGATACCTAATGGGGAGTGAATACAGGGATTTTTTTGGAGGCGTCTTTAACTTCAGAAATCTATACACATAGAGAAAATCTCCCAAAATGGTACCCACTTTCCTATTACTTTGAGATTTGGGCTCTAGTCCAAGTTGTAGGCATGTGAAAATACGTGGTTTCAGTTTTAGGTACAGGACAATATGTTTTCTAATAAAAACAAGAATATCTGAGAGTAGGAACGAGAAAGATGAGCTAAAGAGGAGAGAAGGTGGAGAAAACTGAGCAGCACACGGAGAGCTATCCCAGAACAGTGCAAACCGTCTCAGAAGCAGAGAGGATAACTACATTCATTTGGTCCATGCATCCTAGACCTAGGAGGTGGAGGAGAGGGGTACAGAGATGGTGGGGACTTCAGGCGAGAAAAGTGACAGCAGGGACATATGAGTGAAGGGCCACATTGTATCATGCCCAGGCAGGTTAGTGGGAGGACAGAGAAGGGCCACCTGATGAGACCCATTGCACTTGAGAGGAGTTGTAGGTGTAGGTAAGGGCTGCCCAGGCAAAGTAAGTGATGAGAAAGAATGGAAGAATGGGTCATGTCATTCCACCCAATTTTAGAACTGGACCGAAGGTCAAGTCTAAATTAAAGAATGCTTGAGATAAGCCTTGACTCTAAGTAGGTCCCACACGTGCAAACTGTGATTGGTGCTAGAAATGACTTCTGGCTCCCAGGACATCTCCTTAGTCTGACCTTCCTGGACCAATGCACACCATTTTGGCCTGAAGACTTTCAGTCAGCCCCTGAAATGTTTGTTTTTGGAGGCTGACAGTGGAGGCAACCTTTAACATGGTTTTTGGGCTTCTGAGCGTATTACCTGAATTGAATAATATGTGAGATGATTGTAGATAGTTTGTGTTCAGCAAACTCCAGAAACACCCTGGAACAGAAATACTGACAAGCCATGAGTTCATGCCCTGAAAGCGGACTTTCTAACAGTCTCATGGTCCTAGATCAGGAGTCAGTCAACTTTTTCTGCTCTAGAGGACAACTGGCCACTGACCAGGGACTGCTGAGTCTTCATTTTAAAACTTTCTTGTGTCCATCTGTGCCTTTTATTGTTTTGTTTTATTCTGGCCAAGGTTTCAAGACTCAGATTTGGGCTGTTGTATTAGTCGGTAAACAGGTTCCCTTTACCCCCCCAGCTCTTTGCTATAAAACAAGCTTAACCAGTTTCACTGTTAACACATGACCCTCCTCTCTACCTTAGACCCTTTAGTCTCATACTGTACTTAGGTAAATCCTAGCTTAAGGTCAAGCTTAGAGTCACACCTCTTCAAGTCCTTTCTCAGCTTCCCTGGCCCTCACTGATCAACCTGTCTTCTGACCTTCAGCACCATTATTTCTATTACTTAAATATTACCCTCCTTTTATGTGCATATCCTGTCTCTCCAACCAGGTCACACGCTGCCACAGACCTGACCAGGCTCTGCTGAGTGTCTCTGACCAGGGCAGGTGCACTGACGGCCACAGGTGACTATAATGATGAAATGCAGTGAAGAGGGGCTACTGTTTAAGGCAGCTTTGTTATGAAGCTAAACAAATTATAATATTAAAAATAAAACAAAAATCTCAAGACAGTCTGTTTGGAAAATTGCTTTTTAGAAGACAAGCTTATTAGGATGATCACAAATAAATGTGTACTTTGTAATGATTTCTGCATTATAAATAAGTAGAAGAGTATGTGACTTTTTTTTTTTAACATAAATAGGCATTTGCCTACATTAATTACTACAAAAGAAAATATTCTCCCAAGAAATTCAGGTGCAAGAGATCGTCCCTTTGGACCCAAAACACTGTTACAGGCACTTTTGATAACACTTTGATATGGGTGTTTCTGGAATACTTCAAATCAGATTAGGAAAAATGTCTGGTGGTGCTCAAGCAGGTAGACACAGCTTTTGGGGAGGAACACAGTTTTACCCTATGACAGTAAACATGCCTGAGGTCAATGTTCATGTCTTTCACAGTAAGCTCAGTAAATGCTAACATTATTATGTGCATAATACCAGGTAGTGGAGAAGTTCTGGGAGAGCTTCATTAATACGGTGCTTAGATGCATATTTAGAACACATAAGTGATTATAAAATAAAATAGCAGAGAAGTACCACAACAAGAGAATACTTTAGAAATTCAGGAGGGAGACGTCACATTCTGCTGGAATCACGGAGATGGTATTTGAAATGGGTTTTACAGATGGGAGAGAAGTTCACTGGAAAGAGATGGGAGGGACACAGGGAGGTGAGTGATGTAAGGATGCTGAGTAAGCAAGTACACACAGGTATACAAGCATAGGGCAAGCTCAAGGAACAGGGAGAGATTCAGTTGGCTAGTAGCTGTAGATATAAGACTGAGGGGTGCTATATTTTTCGCAGTTTGATCTGGAATTCGTTGTGTAGAATGTAGTGAAATTTGTCTTCAAGCATTCTCTTCATAGTGATTCCCTGGAACCCTGAACACATACAATCACATGCAACTCACCTCTCTGAACAAGAAAGTCCTGCTGGTCGGGGTCACTGGTTCTCGCCCCGTGGCGGCTCTGCATTTCCACCAAGGACTGCCTGCTGGGATGAAAAGCAATGGCATAGTGATGTTCTAACGCCCTGAACTATGACTACATTAGGCAGACATTCAACAGCAGTATGGGGGAAAAAAGAGCTGAAAAAAAATGCAAGGTTCATAAAAACCACATCTTAAGGATTAACTTGAATTTTAAATACTATTGGCACTAGGACACAGAGTAGTAAAACAAACTAACAATTAGGATTAAAAGAATCAATCAATAAATAACCACACTGTCAACTGATAAGGGAACAGATTAGAAAAAAGTGGCGTATTTCTAACATAAAACACTGTAGAGCAATTAAAGAGAATGAAATAAAACTGCATATATATACACAAACCCTCCCAGAGTTCAAAATCACAGTGTGAGATAAAGTGAGCTGCAGAACAATACCTACTGACCATCTTGTAACTTACACACAGAGAAACTACTACTGTGCTATTTCCAGATATGACACAGATATTGTATTGATACTATGTAAAAGTATAGGACAGATGCGGATGTTACCATCCAAGCTCCAGTCAGTATAGGCCACAAAGACAGAGAAACAGTGAGGGGTGGGGAACAGAGGAGCCTCCAAATTCCCCCACAATACCCTTTTCTTTTGTATAATATCCATGAGGCAAATAAATGTTATGACACTGTAAATTCTGGGCGGGGCACATCATGGTGTGTGTTATTTCTGTTCCTTGTATTTTTCTATTTCTATTTCTCTCTGTTTCCAATTTTTCTCAAAATGGAAATTTGAAAGAAAAAAATTTAGCTCTGTTTTCTTTTCTTTCCTTCTTTATTTTGTTTTTTAAATATTTTATTTATTTATTTGACAGAGACACAGCAAGAGAAGGAACACGAGAAGGAGGGGAAGTGAGAGAGGGAGAAGCAGGCTTCCTGCTGAGCAAGGAGTCCAATGCGGGGCTCGATCCTGGGACTCTGGGATCATGACCTGAGCTGAAAGCAGATGTTCAACGACAGAGCAACCCAGGCACCCCTGTGTTTTCTTTTAAAACATGTATTTTTAAACAGAATTGTTTTTAAAGTTTAAAGAAAAATATATTTTTTTAAAGATTTTATTTATTTGACAGAGAGAAACAAAGCAAGAGAAGGAACACAAGCAGGGGGAGTGAGAGAGGGAGAAGCAGGCTTCCCACTGAGCAGGGAGCCCGAAGCGGGACTTGATCCCGGGTCTCCGGGATCATGACCCGAGCCGAAGGCAGTCGCCCAACCAACTGAGCCACCGAGGCGCCCCTAAAATTTTAAAAATTTAAAACAGAATTTTTTAAAGTGCTTACGACTCATACCCTTGAGGACAGCAGGACAGGGCTTCGGAACACACAAGTCATGTTTTCACAGCATGTCCGAAAGCAAAGAACTCATTATGTTCCCACAGGATGCGGCCAAGCCTCCTGAGCGTCAGGGGCACAATCAAGTAAAGTGTGCTCAGTGTGATTCCGATAGCTCACTTAGGGAGCACCTCTGACATGCCCCCGTGCTCGGCCTGTGCACTGGGCTCCAGGTGTGTGCTCCGCGCCTTCCCAAGCCTCACCTGCCTCCGTCTTCAAAAACATTATTCTCTTTCAGCAGGATTGCCAGCTGCAGGGCCAGCTGCTCCTTTTCTTCGTGGATCTTCTCTCTCGCTGCTCTTTCAGCATGAAAGTCTGAACAGTAAACCTCCATCTGGTAGAAGGTAAGAGAGGCGGAAGTTACTACACACAAACAGGAATTCTCTGGCCCACTGGGTGATGGGGCGTGGGAGAGTGCTGCCTCCTGCAATTCCCTTGGCAGGAACAGGAAACCAGTGTATCGACCTGACTTCCCAACCTTCAGACAGAGAACAAGCTGTGTGTGTCTGTGTGTGTGTGTGTGTGTGTGTGCGCGCGCGCATGTGTGTGTGTTCCTGTGTGTGTGTGTCTGTGTCTGTGTGTGTGCGTGCACGCATTTTAGACAAACAGAACCCGACAATGACATTGATACAGGTGGCTTAGACACTGCACATAACATTTGTTCAGTAAAGTTCTCTGGTTGTTTTAAAAACATCATATCCAGGATTCGCTTAATTTAGTAAACATGTTATTTACTCTGTCAGGTGTATTTATGAAGGCTGGCCTTTAATTAAATTTCAAATAATAACAAATTGATGCTATTCATTGAATTCCAAACATGCACGAGGTCCAATGTCAGATGCCTATATTCTTATCTCACTTCACTTTATCAAAAATCCTGGGAATGCAGAATTGTTATGCTCATTTTACATTCACAAGTTGAACAGCTCTCAGTCTGGGGTGATTTAGGTACATGGTCAAGCCACCACCTGAACCAAGACGGAAGCCCCTATTCTATGCCCCTTCTCAGGGTGCTAGCCAGCCTCCAAGACGGTTCCGGTGACGCTCATACCCTTCCGAGATCCCCTTCCACCATGAATAGAGCCAACCTGTGTAACCACGAGGATATTGCAGAAATGATGGTGTGTGGCTTTGGCCTTGTTCTCCCCTGGGTCACCTGCTGTGGGGGCAGCGCGTCGTCATGTCACGAGGATATGCAAGCTGCCATGGGGGAGCCCCACTGTGGAGGAACTCTGGCCTCCCGCCTGCAGCCACATGAGTGAGCTGGCGTGGAACTGGATCTTCCGGTCCCTCTTGAGCGCAGCCTCACAAAGAGCCCTGATCCAGAATCACCCTGCTAAGCTGTTCCTGAATTCCTGACCCAGAGAAGCCCAAAGATGACAAATCTTTGTTGCTGCAGCTGCTAAATCAGAGGGTAATTTCTTACCTAGAAATACATAAATATTATGCTGTGACAGCGATTTCTTCACTGTTACAAAATTCTAAAGTAAAAATGAACTTCATAATGAAATGGACATTATTCTAATATCAGTTTTTAACTCTCTGTATTTAAAATTGGGTTCTTCCCCCCAAATTTTAATGGTTCTAGGATATAAATATTTATCTCTTACTTTTAAATGTAAAATTAATAAAAACTTAAATATCCTATCACAGTTTTAGTTACAAAAAAAAAACCAAACCTACATAACTATGTGATAAAAACGTCCTTCTAAGGGACTTCCTGCCATTTGTGAATGGTCCAACATTATATGCGATCGCTGGTGCATCATGGGAATTTGTGAATGGCCAACATTGTATGCGATCACTGTTGCATCATGGGAATTTTTGAGTCTGATCTCAATAGTTACTGTCTCACGTCTATCAAGGATTAGCTTTGAGCCCGTCAGACCTGGGTAGTTCTGTCCCTTCCTACATGCCCTGCAGTGACACCAGTGCTCAGGTTCCAGGTGCTCAAAAAGAAGTGGCTGAATGAATGAATGAGAGTATCTATCAAAACACAATAAATGTCCCTGTTCAGAAAAACAAAGGACATGACAACAATATCATGAACTACAGGAATAAACAAAATGATATGAAGAGCGTGGGTTGAAATTCTCTTCCTACAGAAATAAAACTCAAGACCATAAGTCTAGCCAACCACCTCTGGATTTTATATTTGAGTAATGAGTATGTATGCAGTCATTAGGAAATAATAAACTGTTGACTTATATTAAAAATAAATATATCATTAAATAATAAAATTCTATTAAATAAAATTTCGACTTATATTAAAAATAATTTATCTTTATCAGATTGGCAAACATTTTAAAACAGTGATGCAAGAAGTGAGGAAATGGACGTTCTCATCTCCTTTGGTGAAAGGATAATCTCAGTCACACATTTTTGGCAGACAACTTGTTAATATTTATTTAACTTAAAGGCAGGCATACCCAATAACTCAACCATTCCATGTCTACATCTCATTATAGATTCCACAGGTGCGCAGAGACATATATACAAGAATGTTCAGTTCAGCATTGCTAATAATCGCAAAAATATTGGTACAACCTATACATTAATAGAGGGCTGGTTTAACCTATGATGGTAATGCACACCTTGGAATACCATACAACTGTTCAAAAAAATAACAAATGGCTATGCGTACTAACATGGAGAAAAGTCTAAGATATATGAGTGAAAAGTTGTAGTATAAAAGGTATACTGTAATCCCATTTTTAATTAAGCAAACAAAATAACAACAAGAGACAAAGGTTCCCCCGCCCCCTTTTTCTCTGATTTTGAATCTCGGGCAGGATGCATTCCCCTTGATAAACTTTCTGCAAGTCCTCCACCCACTAGGAGCAAGAGTGGGGCCAAACAGAAACAAGAAGCCACGGAAGCCACGGTACACAAATTCTTCCAGAGTAAAAGAAAGAATGTATCTCAACTTGTTTTCATGAGGCCAGTAAAACCTGATATCAAAACCTCACAATGACATTAACAAAAGGAAAATTCTAGGCCAATATTACTCGAGAATATAGATACAAAGTCCTAAGTAAAATATGACCAAACCAAATCCAGGAATGTGTAGGAAGGATAATTCAAGAAATGTACTTTGTTTACTATTTAAAAACCAATGTGGAAAACAAACAATGTGATTTACCACATTAACAAATGAAAGGAAAAAAGCATGTAATTATCCAATTATATCATTACAAGAAAAAAACATTCCCTCAATAAAATTCAACATCCACTCGAAATAAAAATTTTGGCAAACAAGGAAGGAAAGGGAACTCCCCTGATTTGATAAGTAATATCTATAAAGCCTCTAGCAAACACCATATACTTAGCAGTAAAACGTTAAAAACACTGCCTCAGAGACTAGGAGCAAGGCAAGGCTGCCCACTGTCTGAGGTTACACAACACTGTCCGAGCGACCCAGTCAGTGTGATAAGGCAAGAAAAACAAATAAAACATAGGAAGAACTGGAAAGGAAAAAAACCACAAACTGTCATTAAATGATATGATTATGAAGGTAAAGAGGTCAAAAGAATATCCAGAGATATTATTAAAATTAAAGTGTGAACTGAGCAAGTCTACTGCATACAAAATCAATATATAAAAATCAATTGTATTTCTACATAACATAGTTGATGTTAAAAAATAAACATCTTAAAACGGTGCTATTTACGACAGTATCATTAAACTAGAGAGTATCTATGAATACTCTAATAAAAGATGAGCAAAATCTTCACTAAGAAGATTAAAAATATTATTTAGAAGAATTAGAAAAAGAATTACATATTAATTAAAAAAAAGAGAAGAATTAAAGAAGGGGAGATTGGGTGGCTCAGTCAGTTAAGTGCCTGCCTTCAGCTCAGGTCATGATCCCAGGGTCCTGAATTGAGCCCTGCCTTGGGCTCCCTGCTCAGCAGGGGAGTCTGCTTCTCTCTCTCCCTCTGTCCCTGTTTGTATTCTCTCTCTTGCTCAGTCTCTCTCAATAAATAAAATCTTAAAAATAAAGAAGAAGAATTAAAGAATATATGCCACATTCATGCACTGGAAGGTCACTTTTGTAAAAAGGTCAGTTAACCTCCAATTTGACTTATATATATTTAATATAATTCCAGTCAAAGCTCCAGGAGGTTCTTGTGTTTGTGTATGTGTGTGTGTGTAAAAATACCAAGTGGACACTAAAATTAAAATGACAATGAAAAAGGAAGGAAAATCTAAGGTCCTCTTAACAAGTATTGATGAGGTAGGAAGACTTATTCTACCAGGTATCAAAATTTGGGTGCTTCATAATAAGTTAAGACAGCATGGTACCAGAGCAAGCATACAAAAATGGCTCAATGGAATAGTCGAGAGTCCAGAAATAGACCCATGGATACCCAAACACAATATACAACAAAGAGGGCAGCATAGTACTTAAGATGACATTTTACATCAATGGTGCCAAGGCAACAAGACAAAAAAATAAGTGTTCACCCTTACCTCACTATATAAAGAAAAGCTACTTCCAGATGGTTTCTAGATATTAATGTAAAAGGCAAAACAGTAAAACTTTTAGAAGACAACACAGGAGAATATCTTCATGACCTTGAGGTAGTGAAAGTTCTTTAACAGGATACAAAAAGTACTAATTTTAAGTATAAAGACTGACAATGAAGACTACAGTAAAATTAAGAACTTTTGTTCATTGAAAGACACCTTTATGAGTGTGAAAAGATGAATTGCAGAGCTGAGAAACCTGCGACAAGTGTAAGTGTCAAGGGCTTGTGTCTGGAGTGTATAAAGAACTCATGACATTAAGACAGCAAACCGAAGAAAAATGGGCAAAGACATCTGCAGGCGCTTCATAAAAGGGAGCACCAAGAAGACCAGTGAACACTTGAGAAAGTAGTCAGTCTCATTAGTCATCAGGGAAATGCACATGAAATGAGACACCATTATGTGCCTATCAGAATGCTTACAAATTAAAGTAAAAATACCGATAATACAAGTATGGGTGAGAATGTCCAGCAATGGGGACTCTGCTGATAGGAATGAAAACTGGTACAACCACTTGGGAAAAGTGTTGGCAATGTGCACCAACACTGAGTAACACACACACTCTAGGAACCAGCACTTCCACTCCTAGCTAGGTTTGTACCCAACAGAGCGGAATGCAGAGCCCAACAAAGGGAGACAGCCACAAGAAGGTCAGAACAACCTCAGTCATAATGCTCCAAACTGAAAAGAATCCTGCTACCTATCAAATGAAGAATGGATACATTCATTGAGCTCTACTCTTAAAAGTTTGGTACACTTTCCATACATGGTATGCTTCAGTAAAAAATATTTTTAAATATGTTGGTGGAAATTATATAAAATCCAAAAATAATTTTGAACATCATCACTTTTTCATACTGAATCAGGGCTGACCTCACTCAGTTCATGTTTCAAAACGTAGGTTACCTGAGCCCGAAGAACAGTCATGGTTTCCAGGTCCTCCTCCTGCTTGGCGATGGTCTGCTTCATCTCATCCATCTGAAGCTGCTTGGAAGCCAGGGCCTTCTCTGCCAGTTCCAGCTTCTCACTTAGCTCTTTCAGTACCACCTTATCCACGTTTTCTGACTACAAGAGACAAGATCATTCTAAAAATGGCTGTGAAATAATTCAACCTATTTTTTTAAGATCTATTTATTTAAGTGAGAGAGTGTGCGTGAGCACAGGCAGGGAGGGGCAGAGGGAGGCTTTCTCAAGCAGGCTCCTCAGTGAATGTGGATCCTAACATGAGGCTCAGTCTCATGACCCTGAGATCATGACCTGAGCCAAAACCAAGAGTCGGTCACCTAACCAATGATGCCCCCCAGGCGCCTCTAATTCAACCTATTTTAGTAAAACATTAAATGAAGTTTTATGTTTTTAAATGCCTGGCTCTGAACTGTTCTGTTAATTAGCAATGATAACTTACTCAGAAAGTTGCATTCATTTAACGTAGAGCTTGCAAATTATAATTTATTAATTTAAAACAATTAAAAAAAACACTAAAATAAGGGAAATAATGATAACCCCGATCTCAATGAGGTTGGGACTTGCTGATACTGTTATTCTTCCCACTGATATTACTCTTACGTGCTGAAGTCAGTGGAAAAGAAGAAACGTGTTTAAATTAAAAATTGATCACTTCACACCTGAAAGAATGACTAGTATCAAAAAGACAAAAAAAGCAAGTGTTGGCAAGGATGTAGAGAAAGGGGAACCCTTGTGCAGTGTTGGTGGAAATGCAAACTGGTACAGCCACTCTGGAAAACAGTATGGAGGGTCCTCAAAAAGTTAAAAATAGAACTAGCCTATGGTCCAGCAATCCCATTTTCCAGTATTTATCCAGAGAAAGTGAAAATACTAATTCAAAAAGCTATACCCATTCCTATGTTTACTACAGCATTATTTACAATACCTAAGATATGGAAGCAACCTAATTGTCTGATAGGTGAATGGATAAAGAAGATGTGGTGTGTGTGTGTGTGTGTGTGTGTGTGTGTGTATGGTACACATAAGTGAAAATCTAAGAAAACCACATACGTGAAATCTAAGAAACAAAACAAACGAACAAACAGAAGCAAACTTATAAATACAGAGAATGAACCAGTGGTTGTCAGAGGAGAGAGATATATGGGTATGGGGGGGCTCAGGAGATACAAACTTCCAGATATCCAATAAGACAAGAGACATACAGTAGAGCACAGGGACTACAGTTGACTCTCGACAATGCAGGGGTTAGAGACCCTGAGCCCCTGCAGAGTCGCAAATCCACATGGAACTTATGACTCCCAAGAAAACTAACTATTCACAGCCTGTGGCTGACTGGAAGCCTTACCAATAATTTAGGGGACTAACGTATACTTTGTATGTTATAAGTATTATATACTGTATTCTTACAATAAAGTTTAAAAAAAGCTATTAAGAAAATCATAGGGAAGAAAAAACACATTTATCATTCCGCATTTTAAAAAATCTGCATATTACATGGATCTGTGCAGGGTCTTTTGCTCAGGGTCACCTGTACAGTTAATACTGTTACAAAAACTTTGTACAGTGATAGATGGTGGCTACAACTACGAAAGCTTCATGATGTATGTAAATTTCAGATCGCTATGTTGGACACTGAAAACAAGTATGACATATGACACTTTATGTCAATTCTACGTCAATGAAAAATAAATAAATAAATTATGAAAAAAATTCACTAATCCTAGAGAGGAACAATATTCTATTTAAAAAAAGAAAAGAAAAATAGGGGTGTCTGGGTGGCTTAGTCAGTTAAGTATCTAACTCTTGGTTTTGGCTCAGTTCCTGATCTCATGGGTGTGGGATCAAGTCCTGTGTCTTCAGGCTCTGCACTCAGTAGGGAACTTGCCTGAAAGATTCTTTCATTCTGATCCTCCCCGTGAAAGATTCTCTCTCTCTCAAAATAAATAAAACTTAAAAAAAAAACCCAAAGAGTACATTTATAAGCATATGAACTCAAAGACCACTTCTAATTCAAAGCATCTATGATCTTTACTTATTTATCCCAGCTTTATCCCAGTAGAACTGACAAATTAAATTGTAAGATACGTAAAGTGAACAACGTAACAATTTGATATGCATATACAGAGCGAGAGGGTGCCCCCCTCCCAGGCTAATGAACACGCCTATCACCTCACACATCTACCCATTTTTAAACTGCCATGCCATGCTGGCATTATACTAATGTAGGTCACAGTCCAGTGAGTCCAGGGTCTCAAGGTCACCGTCAGCAGCAAGCTAGCCTTGCAACAGGTCAGTGGAGACCAGCCTCCAGTGGCCACCCAAAGGCTCACTGTGCCCTGCTCATGGGGCAGCCCATGCTGGTAGCTCTGCTATAAATCCACCCACTGTTAAAAGTGCTAAAAGCTGGAATGTCTGGGTGGTTCAGTCAGTTAAGTGACTCATGGTTTCTGCTCAGGTGTAGATCTCAGGGTGGTGGGATGGAGCCCCGAGTTGGGCTCTGTGCTCATTAGGCAGTCTGCTTGAGACTGTCTCTCTCCCTCTGCCCCACCCCACCCTGCCCCTCCACGCACATGCTCTCTCTCTCTCTCTCTCAAATAATAAATAAATCTTAATAATAAAAAAAAGAAATGCTAAAAGCTTCAACCTTGACTGTAGGGCATCGGCGCCATCTTTGCATACAAAGCACATTATACGCATGTGGAACCTCAGAAATTCTACACACTTCTTGACACAAGAAATCAATTATAAACTGAAGAACAACCTTTAAAACCAGACTTAGTTAAGGATTAACACAACTACTTTACATATAAAAGTGTTTACAGTTTCTATTCATTATGAGGCTATGAAAGTCATTTTTTTCTATGAGTACCTCCTTTCTTTTCAGATCCTCCAGTGTTTTCAATGAATTATTGTATTCTTGAAGAAGCTTGTTATGTGTCAGTTGGAGAGTGGCTAACTTGGACCTATTTTAAAAGAAATTAAGAAATGGAGTCTTGGGAGAAATATAAAAACATAGACTTGCCTTCCTATCCTCTTCTGAACATTCAACTAGCAAAATCTTCTCCCACCTTTACCATCCCGATACCTGCTAGCATTTTCTTACTCTCAAAAAAAAAAAAAAAAATCTTCCCCGCCCCTAAAAAAATCAACATAGATTACAAGTAACTTTAATCATTTTGTTGTAACAAAACAAATTTGTATCTCCTCAGAGAAGTCTCTTGGTACTCCTTCAAATACATAAAAGAGAAACATTTTTAATTTATTCTTAAATCCTAATTCCAATCTTATAAAAGTGTTCTTCTACCTCTTCCGGCTAGTAGTCATTCAGTTGTGGCATACTCACTTTTCCTCTTCAGTTTTAGCTTGCTCCATTTTGATTTCTGATCGCATGCTTTCCACTTGTAGCTCCAACTTTTTGTTGTTATAAACAAGCTCTTGCTTTTCATTCAGCTCTGATGGGGTTGCAGAATTTTTCCTTTCAAGGGCCTGACATCTAGGAAAGATCAAAATTTCATGAGGATAAACAATGCTCCTTCATTTCTCAGTGGCTTTTAAACAAGTCCCAAGATCATGTAGCAAATACAAAGAAATTAAGGATTGCATTTTCAAGAATTTGTGCAAAATAAAATATTTTATCCTCCTTGCTTCTTCACTAGAAGCAAGTAATATTGCTCATGACTAAACATTGAAAAAATACAGATGATTTTTTTGGAAAAGCAATTTACATATTCCTGAACCTTTGCGCCTAATGTACAAAAAAGTACAGATCTAAGTTCACAGAAGCTGTGGAGTAACAGTCTCAAGTAGTCATACAAGTATATTTTTGTTCTTCAGACACAGACCAAAATAGTAATTGGTTAAATGTGCTTTTCACTGAATGATCCATGGATATTTTCAATATTTTAAAAAGCGTGGGTTCCATTAAGCGCAAAGAATATGATTCCTGACGAAGATTTAATAAGAGGAAAGGAAGTAACCTAAGGTCTCTTAAAAATGAGAAAGAGAATTTCAATATAATAATAGCAAACATGAACCAACGTTTGCTACATGCAAGACATTAACACCGAGCACGGTAAACCTCTCGATACAATGTTTTGAAGTAAGGATAATGACAGACATCTTACAAATGAGAAAACTAGGGCTCAAAGAGGTTAAATAAATAACCTGCCCAAGGTAATACCACAAATAAATTTCAGATCCATATGTCAACTAAGTCTGTTTGCCCAAAGTCCTTAGCTTCAGCTGCGATGCCCTGCCAGATTACCATAATACCCTACAGCCTTGGTAAGTGTAACACTAAAGCAACACACACTCATATATTGTGCTGGATCTGTGCTTGCCAACTAATCCAAAAGAACAACATCAGTTTAGCTTTTTTAAATTTGGGGTAACTTGCTACATCAAGAAAAATAAGCAAATGCAAAGTTCTCGATTTAAATACTAGCCTTCATAATTGACTGAAAATGAATTTGTTTCCTCAATAAATCTCACTCAAGTTCTTCTTTCTCTTTGTAGCTTTCATTTATGTTTGCTTACATCAATATTGTCAGCTCAGATGAGTCACAGGAAATCTGGCTTCCTGCTTTTTTATAGGTTATCACGTAGGCTAGTATGTGTAACAAACATCCCGGAGCAGCAGAATCAGATTTCCCTGGGCCCCATTCCTCCATATTACAAGTATTTCCTATTTATAAATGAATCTGTACATTAATCTTGATGCTACTGTTTGCTAAATTCATATTTTAATTAAGTTTCTATTTTCTTTTAGTAACACAGTAACAAAACTATGTTTTTACATAGTAATATATTCTGTACAAATGTCTATTTTCTAAAGAAAAAGAATTCATCTCTCATTCTTACTTCTCTTGAAGTCTTTTCTTCATTAACTCAGCCTCACTGAGTTTCGTATGAGCCTCTTGAAGCTCCTTAAATAGAGTTGTCACCTGAAGGTTCAACGTCTCCACTTCACTTCCAACCTGTTATTCAGGAAATCCCAAATACGTACATGTGATTTGGATCACACATTAAATGAGCTTCTTTGTGAGAAAACAGTATGAACCATCAGTGTCCAACTAAGACTGGTGAACTGATTAATACCACAAATATCTTCCATGCAAAGAAATGCTTTAGATACAACTCTGTTTCCTTATATGTCTATATTTAACTAACAATATATATACTATTTTATGTTTTATAACATGTAATTTACATATATAATCACTAATATATATAGCAATATTTATACATAAAACTTTTTCTTACATAACTGATCAATTTGGATGCACTGTGATAATGACTTTATCATAATTTTTTTTTCCTGTAGACATGTGTGAATTTATTTAAAGGGAAGAAGAATTATCTCCTTTTTGATTCTGGAAACCCAAGAAAATCCCCCCCTTGTTTTAAGATTTTATTTATTCGACAGAGAGAAACACAGCGAGAGAGGGAACACAAGCAGGGGGAGTGAGAGAGGGAGAAGCAGGCTTCCCGCCGAGCAGGGAGCCCGATGTGGGGCTCGATCTCAGGACCCCGGGATCATGACCCGAGCCGAGAGTGGATACTTAACAACTGAGCCACCCAGGCGCCCCGAGAACATCCCCTCTTAAGACTTGTAGGGGTCAAAATTCACACAAACATTCCCACATGTTAAGATTCGAGGTTTTGCTGGTTTTGCTCACCCTTTCTCATACCTCAGTTAATCCTGATCGTGGTTCAGGGGATCATAAAGCACAGTGGTGTCAAAGTACAATCTAATTTACCCAGACAGCAGCTTATGCCCATAGTCCTTGGCTGATTTCTGTTTCTGGTTTACTCCAACCGAGTTTTTCCTGGCAGCTCCAGAGTGGCTACCAGTGCGCTTTATGGTGCCTTGGAAAAATCAGAGCTTCTCTATTCCTGGTTGTCAAATTGGCTTCCGTCAACAACATACTATGACTCCTGGGTTGTCTCTTCATCTCAGTGTTTTCAGTGTTCTCTGGTCTCCTGAAGTAGGAGACTCAGCCCAGAGCACGGCATACAGTAGGCATTCAACATGTGCTTGTTGAATAAGTGAATTGGCTCAAGTGAGCATCTTACAAAAAACGTCTTTCACGTGGACGACTACAGCTCTTACAACTTCTTGCCTTTGTCCACCTTCCCTAAGCTTAGGACTCAGGGACAGGCTCCAAGGCACAGTTCTGAGGCGCCGCAGAACACTGGCTACAGAAACAGGGACCTTTGCATTCAAACTATTCCATTCAAACCAGCAGTAGGGGAGAACCAAGATCTTTCAATTCTATCTCAAGTTTCTGGATCATATTCTCAAATGATCTCATTATAAAGTAGACAAAATTCCTTTCTCTATTAGAGGGCCTGTTCACTTACAAAGGTAGGAGAGAAAACCAGTCAAGAAGAGATGGAGACAGGAATGCCTGGGTGGCTCAGCTACTTGGGCATCTGACTCTTGATTTTGGCTGGGCTGATCTCAGGGTCGTGGGTTGGAGCACTGTGTCAGACTCCACCCTCCACGGGCAGTCCGCTTGGGATTCCCTTTCTCCCTCTCCCTCTGCCCGCCCCCCTCCCCATGCATGCTCTTGCTCTCTACAATACATAAACAAATCTTAAAAAAAAAAAAAGAAGAAGATGTAGAGGTGTGATTCCCTAGGCCTAGGATCACTGGGATAGGAGCACATCTCACTACAATTTACTATGGATGAAATTCAAATCAGGACAAGGAAATATGAGTGAAACAGAATATAACATCTCCAACATTATAATTATTTCTATCTCTAAGGCTAATGACACAGCACAAGACTTGACTTCAACTATGTTGCTTAGGTCCATTGGGGGTGTGACAGCAGCCTTAGAATCTAAGTACCCACAGTTTCTTGGCCTTTCTCCTCTTCTTTCTCTTTTTCTGTGCTCCCCTCTGTCTGGGTCTCAATGTCAGAATGATCATTGGCTTTCTTTTCCAAATATGAAACTCTGAAAAATACAGAATGTGGAAGTTACTTTCTCTTGGGGTTGAAAAGGGGTGACAATTGCAAAAGCCTTGAAAAGAACACTGTCTGAACTCTGGATGAAAGATCAGGGATTTCAAAATCTCTCTGTGTTTGCTATATTATGTATTAACATTTTGGGGTTTAGCTCTCATCCTAAAGTTGGCTAGACGTGATTTAAGGGATGAATTCATGCCAAGGTAAAAGATGGGCATAAATCATCCCAGACACTTAAAAAACTGCCTCTTATCATGTAACAGTAATATACAGAAATATTTTTAAAATCTGTGCCTTTGTGTGTATGTACGTGCATGCATGTGTGTTACATGAGTATGCCTCCCTTTAAAAGGATTCAGCAGAGAAAGGAAGCTGTGTTGGACCCATCTAAGTTTGCCAGTCCTTAAAAACAAATGTACCAACACTCTTATACTGAATCAAAACCACACAAAAGGCAGTCTAATGCAAAAAAAACCAGGAGATTTCTGGTTAAAGATGGTGAACTGAATACATGCACATAACTTTTCTCCCACCCTGTACTCCACCAAAAAGACTTTTAAAAAGCCATATACGTACTAGAACAAAGAGAAATGGAGAGGAAATAACAGCAAGAAGATTTGGGGGGCATGGCTGTGGGTGGGAACTGACGTGGCCACGTGATAAGGTTAGGAGTGAAGTCAACAGTAGGGAAAGCCAAGATGTAACTGGATCAACACTGTGGGAAGCGGAAGGCTCAGAAGTCAGTGACACCAGGTACCTCTGGACATGGGGACAAAGGTGGGGCCTGTTTAAGAGGGACTACAAGTGGTGCCTGGGTGGCTCAGTCAGTGGGGTGTCCAACTCTTGATCTCATTAGCGTTGTGAGTTTGGGCCCCATGTTGGGCTCCACCCTGGGTGTACAGCCTACTTAAAAAAAGAGGGGTGTTCTAGAGTATCACAAAATACAGGGTTTCTGGGTTTGGACGTTTCTGGGTCAGAGATGAGACATGGATCCTTCTGCAAGGGAAACTTACACACAGAACACTAAGACCCTCAGCCACCTTCTTTTACTCATCTCAAGAACCTCAACATTTGAAAAATACCCTCCAGGCAGGAGGCTGGAAGTGTCCCTCTGGAGTATGAAACTAGGATAAGGGACGAGAGTGAAAGCTTCTGACACGGGGCTTCCCCAAGGAAACCTCCAAGCCAGATCTCTCTAGAGGTACACCCGGACCTTCAGTCAGCTTCTAATGCCCTATAATCCTGCTAAATCTGATCAAACTGCTAACATTACCAAACTGCTAAGGAAAATCTTAATATGAAACAAAAAAGTAACTTACTGAAAATAGAATATCCCAGCGGGGAAATAAATGTCAAAAATACCACTAATATCTTTAGAGATGTGAAGAAACATTACAACCACAAAAAAATGGAACACAATAAAAAAGGAACACTCAAAGGTTTTCCTCCACAAAAAAGGGAAGATGAAAGTTGATCAAATTTAGCAGAAAGGAGAAAAAGGGAGAGACAGAAAAAGTGAACAGGAGTTAAGAAAATTAGAGCAGATCCAATTTAAAGTAACAGTAATGCTAGAAAGAGAGAACAAAGAAAATTGAGGGTAAGAGATTATTGCTAAATTAATTCAAGAACATTTTTCAAGAACTGAAGGACATGAGTTCACAGAATGAGAGAGCCCAAGAGTGTCCGGAACAGATGAAAAACAGGCTCACACCAAAGCACGTGAGAAGTCTCATCCCCAAAGATGAGGAACCAGAATGGCAGTGGGTCTTCTTAGCATTGACATCAGAAGCTAGGACACCCAGAAGCAACGTTTTTGAAATGCGGAGGGGAAATTATATCTGATAACAGAGTTCTATATCTAGCCCAACTATCCATGAAGTATAAGGGCAAAACGAGAGATTTTTAGATATGCAGGTCTGAGAAAATATACTGCCCATATATTCTTTTTCAGTAAGTTAGTGGAAATGTGGTAAGTGCTGTTTGAGAAAACACACACACACACACACACACACACACACACACACACACACCCAACATTTAAAAAGAACAGGAAAGGCACTGGATTCAGGAAACAGGTGATCAAACACAGGAGAGCTAAAGGAATTCCTCAGGGTGAAGGCAAAAGGAGAAACCAAGATGAGTACCATGAGGCAGGAACTAGAAAGCAAGTATGCCAGACTCCAGAGAGAATATGCCTAGACTACTAACCTGTCTGAATGCATCTGAGAGATTTCCTCATTGGGGAAGAGTATGGGGAAACCAAGCAAATTTTAAAGATGTAATTATGCACAAAGTAAAGCTGGCAAAAAAAAAAAAGTTGTATAAAAAAAGGAAAAGTGTTCCAGGCACAGAGCAGAGCTCTACTGAGCATTCCCTGGGTGTACCTAATAACGTAAAAACCAAGTAGTTACCTAACTAAATCTCAGTATAGCCATCTTCAGCGGTGGGGCAGGTAAGCCAGGTCCAGAAGCATGTGTGTGTGCAGTGGGAGGCCCACAGATGGTAGCCACAAGAGGGGGACAACTCTGTAGCAATGTAAGCCTGGTGTGTGGAATGGTCACAACCATCTCAGATTGCCAAAGCTAGCTGGTGCACAGACACTATGTCAGGCTAAGCTAGATAAAGAGGGTAAGAACCAGTGGTGCAGGGTTGATGGATGGGCCTTTTCCATGCCACTCATATATGACCCAGGGTTCTGATCTACATTTGCATATCACTATCACTTATCTTACTTTTCTAGGGCAAATTGTCATCTGGAACTGACATTCCCTGCTACTTCTCGACACTCTTGAGGCACCCTTCCTACACACTTTCCCCCTCTTTACTTGCTGTGAGTTTAAATTTGTTTAGAAAACACAAATTACATGAAATATGAATCCTGGAAAACAATGAGAAAAAAAAAAGACAAATCTATGATCCCCTTTCCCCACAAATCTCCTAAAAGTTTTCAGAATAAATTTCAGGCTGTCTATACCCCTATTTGCGTTGATTCATGAACACAGTTGAAGACTCACTCGTTTGAGAAAGAGACCTGTTAGGTCTCAGATGTTAGGTCTCCATCATATCCTAAACAGCACGTAAACTGAGCGAGGCTATCCAGGTATCAGGGACTTCACTTCTTGGATTTCAGTTCCGCCATAGCGAGGCGGAATCATCATCCGGGTACCCACCCAGAGAGCATGAGTCTGGTGACTTGCCAGTTGTTAAAAACTGACAGAGGGCCGGCTCACAAAGTGGAGATTTAATACTACTGAGGAAGCGACCCTTTACAGGTGCTCAAGGTGGGAGATAAACACAGCCATCTCAAAGGCACGCCTGACTTCCTGGGGCCATCCGAAGAGCTATCGCTGCAGGGAGAGGGCTGTGATTATTCTGGAAGCAGGAATTATATATATCATATGAACGATGAGGCGGTATAATCAGTGAATTCCTAAGCTGACACTTTCACCATGAAAGCTAATCATGTTGTCTACGTCCGGATGAATTACTGCCTAAACTTGACTTCTGAGAATGGTGTGCAGCACACAGGAGGGGTAAAGGTGCCTACAAAATACAAACATGCTGATTATTCATGGCTAGTAAAGGTCTCCTTCAAAGGGTACCATTTTCCCTTTAAAAGCCGGCTATGGTAACTAAGGTGTAAAAAGAGTGCTCTTATATCCATGGACTGTTACTATGTGGTAGGATTTGTCGAAAAGAGAGGACGAATATTTTGCTCCATTAGAATACATGGTACTAGTCTCCTAGAAGTCAACCTTTGAAATTTTCTAAGGGACAACAGTAGGATAAGGTGTAAACACCTGGGACTCAGAGCCAGCATGCCCTCTGCACCTCTTGAGATGGGCTGGCCATGAATAAGTCATTGGACCAATGCTGATGTGTCTTTCTGGTTAACCTTAGCTGAATAGGGAACTTATGTTTCATATTTTACTTTATGCTTAATATTTCTATAGTTGAAATTTTAAACTGTTTCAGGAGCACATGGGTGGCGCAGTTGGTTAAGCGTCCTACTCTTGGTTTCAGCTCAGGTCCTGATCTCAGGACTCTGAGACCGAGCCCCGCACTGGTTTCCCTGCTCAGGGTAGTCTGCTGGAGACTCTTCCTCTCGCTTTTCCTTAAGCCCTTCTTCCCTTCCCTCACTAAAATAAATAAATCTTAAATTTTAAACTGCCTCACTTAGAAAGTACTTCTCACAGTGCTATAATTTTAAGATTAATAAGACATTTATAATGTCTGAGAGAATTAATTATGTCATAGTATATTTACAATTAAATGTTGCAATTGCTGGAGCCTTAAAACTATTGCATAAGCCTTCCCATATCCTACATGGTTTGGCACTTTGCATTTCTTAAAAGTGCATTTGCACACAGAAATTCACTGACTTCACAACTCTATAGTGTAGATGAATTTTACCCCAAAGCATATGTGTGTGTGTTTACATATATGCCATATTCTATGAGGCCAGTATTTCCCTTACACCAAAACCAGACAAAGACATTACAAGGAAAGAAAACTATGGACTGATACCCCTTATGAATAAAGATGCAAAAATACTTAACAAAATTTTAGTAATTTAAACTAGCAACCTTTGGAAAGGATTATACACCATGACCAAGTGGGATTTACCCAGGAAAGAAAGGTTGGTTTAACACATGAAAATCAATCACGGTAATACATCCATATTAACAGAACTATAAAAAAAAACATTAATTGTCCCCATAGACATGGAAAAAGCTTTTCACAGAATCCAAAATTCTTCATGATAAAAAGTACAACAAACTAGAAACAGAAGGGAGCTTCTCAACCTGATAAAAGCATCTGTGAAAACTTGCAGCTAACATCATACTTGATGGTGAAAGGCTGAAGGCTTTCCCCCCTAAGACAAGCAGGTCTGCTTCCTCCACTTGTACTTAACATTGTGCTAGAGATTCTAGCCAGGGCAGTCATGCAAGAAAAAGAAATGCAAGGTACTCTTGTTGGTAAGGAAGAAGGGACATTATCCCTTTGCAAATGACATGATCATGTATAAAGAAAATCCTAAGGAATCCATTGAAAAAATATTAGTGCTAATACATGAGTTCTAGTAAGGTTTCAGGATACAAGATCAATGTACAATAACAAAAAAGTCAGTGGTATTTCTATACACTAGCAGAGAATACTCCAAATATGAAAATTAAAAAACATTCATGTAAACAGTGCTAAAAAGACTAGAAATCACAGTAACAAATTTTGAAAAGTAGTTTAAGACCTGTATACTGATAATGACAAAACATCACTGAAATACATTACAGATGACCTAACTAAATCGATGGGTTATCTTTCATGGGTCAGAAAATTTAATATGTTAAGATGGCAATGCTCCCCAAACTGAACTCCAGATTCAATGCAATCCCTAACAAAATCCCAGCTGGCTTTTTTTTTTCTTCCAGAAATTAACAAAATTATCCTAAGATTTATACAGAAAAGCAAGAAACCCATAACAGCCAAAACAACCTTTCAAAGTCGGGAAAATCCACAGTTCCTGATTTTAGAATTTATTAACTGCACTAATCAAGACAGTGTAGCATTTGCAAAGGATAACATATAGGGTGCCTGGGTGGCTCAGTGGGTTAAAGCCTCTGCCTTTGGCTCAGGTCATGATCTCAGGGTCCTGGGATCGAGGCCCATGTCGGGCTCTCTGCTCAGCAGGGAGCCTGCTTCCTCCTCTCTCTCTGCCTGCCTCTCTGCCTACTTGTGATTTCTTGCTCTGTCAAATAAATAAAATCTTTTTTCAAAAAGGATAAACATATAGATCAAAGGAATAAAACCGAAAGTTTAGAAACTAATCTTTACATGCATGGCCAACTGATTTACACCAAGAGTGCCATGGAGGTTCACTGATGGAAAGAATGGTCTTTTCAACAAATGGTGTTAGGGTGGTTGGATATCCACACATAGAAGAAAGAAGATGGGCGCCGACCTCCATACACACAAATGAACTCAAAAAGTATCAGAGACCTAAATGTAAGAGCTAAAACTATAAAGCTCTTAGAAGAAAACATAGGAGTGAATCTTTGTGACCCTGCGTTAGTCACTGGTTCCTTAGACATAACACCAAAAGCACAAGTTACAAAAGAAAAATAGATAAAGTGGACTACATCAAAACAAGACAAAAATTGTGCTGCCAATGAACGTGCCCAGAAGATAGAGGCAACTCACAGAATGGGACAAAATATCTGCACGTCATATAACTCATAAAGGATCTGCATCTAGAATGTGTAATGAACTCTTAGGACTCAGTTATAAAAAGGCAATCCAATTTTTTTTAAATGGGCAAAGGATTTCAATAGATATTTCTTCAAAGACGATATACAAATGATCAACATGAAAAGATGCTAACATTATCAGTCACTAGGAAAATGGAATCAAAATCATAATGAGACATCCATGAGGATGGCTATAATCAAGAAGGCAGACAATTACAAGGTGAGGGAGGATGCGGAGAAAAATAGAATCCTCATACGTTGTTGGTGGAAACGTAAAATGGTGCGGCCACCGAGGAAAGCAGTTCGGTAGTTCCCCAAACCATTCAACGCAGAGATGCCAATGACCCAGCAATCCCACTCCTGGGTGTACGTTGCCAGAGGATTAAAAAAAATACATCCACACAAAAAGTTGTACAAGAATGTTTACAGCAAACATTATTCACAATAGACAAAAAGTGGGAACCAAAATGTTCACCAACTGATGAATAAGCAAAATGTTGACTAGTCACACAATGGACTATTACTTGGCAACAAAAAAGGAAATGAAGAACTGCTATGTGCTACAACATGGATGAACTCTGAAAACATGACGCTAAATAAAATTAGTCAACCACAAAAGACCACATAGTTTATGGTTCCATTTATATGAGAAGTCCAGACTAGGCAAGTCTGTGGAGACAGAGAACAGATTGTTGCGAGGAATGAGGAATCAGTGTTAACAGGTACTGGGTTTCTTATTTGTTGAAAAAAATGTTCCAAAATTATAATGTGGTCATAGCTACATAACTGGGAATACCCTAAACAATACTGAAATGTATACCTTAAATGGATGGATGATCTGGCGTCTTAATTTTATCTCCATAAGGCTGTTAAAGAAAGCAATGTTTGCATATTTCAAGTTACCTACTTCATACCTTTCTTTGGCTTCCTTGAGTGCAATGTCAAGCTTCTCCACCTTCTGGTTTTCTTCCCTTAGACAAAGCAGGAGCTGGCTCACAGTTAATTTCTCAAATTCCAAATAATTCCTGGCACTTTCTATAGATTTTTCCCTACATTAGGAGCAGAATAAAGATTAAAAGATTTTCATCAGGAAACACAAATGTCAAAGTGTCTAAGAAAGTAACTGAAACCCACATAAAGGAACTGCTTTCCAGAACACTCTCCAGATAATTCTCATTTACAGACCAAACACAGCTGGCCCTGTGATCACCAGGCTCACACTTCCCAAAGCTTTCCAGGAAAGGGGTGGGGACTCTTGGGTAGGCTCACCTTGCACCGTCCACGCTCGCTCACTCCAAATAGCCAGTGTGCCCACTACATCAGACCCCAGAGCCCCCAGGAATGGGGGAGCAGAGGTGGCCCCGGTTCCCCGTGCCCAGTGTTCCTAGAGAACTAGCCTCAGAGAGGACCACAGTCACACAAAGCACACAGACATGCATGCTGTTGGCAACATGGGGATAGCTGGTCTTTCTCTAACTTGATATTCTCAAGTCAAGAGAGGAAGGTACTTTTTGATTTTGATTTCAAATAATTACAGCAGAGAAATGTAGGTACTATCGGTATGTGAAATATTTTCCTTGATTCTGTACTCTGATTATATCAAGAAGCAATATGATGACAGACAAAACCAGGACCACTGGAACGACAGCAACACTCCCCGGCTGGCCACCATGACACTCATATTCAAGTTCACATGTCTCATAAACAGTTGGGATTAAATCCCAGTTCCCGACTCTAAACTCCATACCCAGTAATCAATCTCTGATTCCTTCATATACCTTCATATGAAGCTTGGGGCCCCTGGCTGGCTTGGAGGGGCATGTGTCTCTTCACCTCAGGGTCATGAGTTCAAGCTCCATGCTGGGTGTAGAGATTACTTAAAAATAAAATCTTTAAAAAAACAAAAACAACCTATGGCTTAAAAGAGGAAGTTGTTTTAGCAGGTGGCTCTAGATGAGGAGGAAGTGGCTTGGAAATTTCAACCAGGGCTTTCTTCTTTCCCAGTACTTCCAGGAAAGTCTTTCGATATTAAAAAAAAGCAATATGGGGGGGCACCTGGGTGGCTCAGTGGGTTAAAGCCTCTGCCTTCAGCTCAGGTCATAATCTCAGGGTCCTGGGATGGAGGCCCGCATCGGGCTCTCTGCTCAGCAGGGAGCCTGCTTCCTCCTCTCTCTCTCTGTCTGCCTCTCTGCCTACTTGTGATCTCTCTCTGTCAAATAAATAAAATCTTAAAAAAAAAAAAAAGCAATACAGGGGAAAGCTGAGGAATGCTAATTAAGCAATGGAGGAACTTTCATTTATGTCGACTGCCCTGTTTAATGAAAGAATATTGTCTAACATTTATTTTCTACCTGATGCAAGGGCTTGGGTGCATAATTGGGAGAAAAGAAACAGCCCGTTTTCATGTCTTGTAAGTACATTCATCACATTATGGGAAAAAAGGCATTAAAAGCCTATAAGAAAAGAGACTCCTAGAGAAATTTTCCAACAACTGTCTCTTTCAAAGAGTCTAACCCAACAGTAACCTGTGTACAGGGGATGAGCCAACAGCCCGTTTCAGGTGAGAGTCTCAAATGCCCAGCTCTTCTGCCATCTCCTCTGCCAAGCCCCTCCTCCCCACTGCTTCCTAATGTCTCCTTGGAACAGGTCAGCTTGAGACTCCACAGGTAAGACATCTGGCCACTGGGTAAGACAGTGGCTTGGAGCACTCACAGTCCTCACTGAAGGAGATCACTCAGGATCAGTCGTCTGGGCTCGTCCTGGGGAATGAACAGGGATGACAAAATGCTAACATCCCACCTGTTGAGCTGGGCAGCCCAGGCTGGGGCAAACTGCACTGGTAGACAGATCAGCAGGCATGAGTCTTTTGATTAAGAACAAGTTTGTCTTCTCTTCTCTTCTCATCTTAGGGGAGATAAAACACCTCTAAACGGAGTGGGGAGGGTTGAGTTGGTCCACAGAGGCACCACATGTTGTTTTTATTCTCTGCCAGCCTGGGCTGCTACACTAAATCACATTCAAACCGAACATTCTCTAAAGGTGCTGGCATGGGGCGCCTGGGTGGCTCAGTCGGTTAAGTGGCTGCCCTATCCTCAGGTCATGATCCCAGGGTCCCAGGATCGAGCCCTGTACCCTGTATTGGGCTCCCTGCTTGGTGGGGAGTCTGCTTCCTCTCCCTCTGCCTCTCCCCCTTCCTGTGCTCTCTCTCTCTCAAATAAATAAAATCTTAAAAAAAAAAAAAAAAAGATCCTGGTATGAATTAGTAAGAATCACCTTTTGCAGCCCAGGATGTTTGATTTCCCAGCGGCAAGCTGCAAGTGACAGGACTGCCCGGGGGGTGGGGGGAGAGGGGTGTCACCAGCCCTGGCCCTTCTTCACATACCTGTCAATGGAATCAGTTCCCGTGGGCCCAGGACTTGTCCTGATTTCTCTCACTGCCACATCTGCTTCTCCTTCCTGTAAAGGCAGAAATGAAAGGGCTTTACCATGATAATGTCCGCAAGACAAATTCTTTAACAAAAGAAGAAAAGGCAATAAGATCAAGATTTTAATATCTGCAGCCCAAGGAAGCTACCGACATTTAAATGTGAGATGTTTCAGTGAGGTCACTGAAATGAAATGGGAATCTAGCCTTCCCTCACCCTGCACACCCTGGTAGGATTATAAATATCTAGGCCAAGGCGTGAAGATTGGTCTCTCATCCAGAACAGTCAACCTGACCCTGAACACATGAAAACTTATCTCTTCCCTCTCCTTGGCACTTTGCTCCCTTCTTCCCCAAGTAAAGGTCACATGGAGCTAGGGACACCTCCACACATCTTCCTGTACAGGCCTTTAAAATGCAAAATGTCGGGACGCCTGGGTGGCTCAGTTGGTTAAGCGACTGCCTTCGGCTCAGGTCATGATCCCGGAGACCCGGGATCGAGTCCCACATCGGGCTCCCTGCTCGGCGGGAAGCCTGCTTCTCCCTCTCTCACTCCCCTTGCTTGTGTTCCCTCTCTCGCTGTGTTTCTCGCTGTCAAATAAATAAAATCTTTAAAAAAAAAAA
>PITA01002373.1:0-18811 GCA_004023965.1 Spilogale gracilis | reverse complement strand
AAAAAATAAAATGCAAAATGTCAGAACTTGCTGAAGCAATGTTGAAAAAGAGGCCATTTTCTGTGGGCAAAGCTCACAGAGCACAAAGTTGGCTCCTAGCAGAGATTTGTATACATGATGGGCTGTTTAAGGGAACAGGAAGTCCAAGACCAATCAAATGATATGAAAAACACTAATATTCCAATGAGCTAGCAGAAAATCTTCCAAAAATGCATGAACAAAGATGGTTCTAGATAATTTTGATTGTGTACATTTTTCCTAAATCTTGGGCAGTGTTTTCAGGCTCACAAGAAGCAAGGCAAGAAAAGCACATTACACTAAAAATAACTTGTCACTCATTGGGTCAGTGAAGGGGTATATTATTATGTTAACCATGCACCCCAAAGGAAGAAGCCTCATTTGGAAACCTCTCATATGCTCCTTGGCCTTCCTGAATTTTGCCAGCTATCTGCAGAAGGTGAAAGCTATTCGATCAAACCTGAGTTTCATTATCTTCGGTCACCTGCAGGAAGGGCACTCCAGTAAAATATGCTTTCCATTTGGTATTTTAATTCTCCTGATTTTGGCTGCTATGAACGCACCTGAACATTTATCAGGGAGCATGGATGGCAAAGTTACTAAGAGCTGCTTCCCTATCCTACTACTCTTCAGTTCAGCAAATAAACTGGAAGGCAAAGAAAGTCACACGCTAATAATTCCGACACACCCGGAGTTCAGCTTTTTACATGCACCCCACACATTATCTACAAGGTCCTTTTTTCTCTCTGAGACACTATCTCTTCCTATGTCACATGTACAGTCTGACGAAGCTCACAGGCCAGTGGGTCTCACAGAGGATCTCATCCTTGTGGGTTTTTCTATTCTATGTCTTTTAGCAGCGACAAAGGAGAGGCCCCCCTGTGGCTCCAGGACCACCTGTACACCCAGACAGGGACACAAGAGCTGCTCAGCATGTGCTCAGGAACGTGCCCGCACAAGGCACGTCACTGAGCTTGCTCCGTTTTCAGTTGCACAGAAACATGTCAGACACTGGCCAGGGCTTCCCCTCAGTTCCTGGAGGTGCCCGACATTTAAATGTGAGATGTTTCAGTGAGGTCACTGAAATGAAATGGGAATCTAGCCTTCCCTCACCCTGCACACCCTGGTAGGATTATAAATATCTAGGCCAAGGCTGTTAGAAGCAGGGGCAAAGCCAAGGTGATCCTCAACCACAACCCCAGCGGCTCTGCTCTTCCTTGTCTTCACTTCTTGTTTTAATAAACCAAGGTTCCTAATAAGACTTGTCTGAAAAGAGGGTTCTAGTATTAAACAGTGTTTCACAGCCACTAGTTCGCCACATCTTCTCATGAGTCTGCTCAGGACCTGGTCTGAAAAAGTGTATGTTTTCTATTTGTTTTTTTAGATCAATCACAAGATATCTGATTTGTCAGTACCTATGGGGAGGGGAAAAAAAAAACCCAACCAACCCTATCTCTTTTGTCATAAAAGATAATCAATATTTTTCCTTTCAGCCACGATAACCCTCACAAGTGTTATGTTACACTTTTTTATTTTGAGAGCAAGACAGAGGGAAAGAGCGTGTGCGAGCAGGGATGGGGCAGAGGGAGACAGAATCCTGAGCAGGCTCCATGCTCCAAGCAGGATCTCATGACCCTGAAATCAGGACCTGAGTTGAAATCAAGAGTCAGATGCGGGGCACTTGGGAGGCTCAGAGGGTTAGGCTCTGCCTTCAGCTCTGGTCATGATGGCAGGCTCCTGGGATCGAGCCCCACATCAGGCTCCCTGCTGAGCAGGGAGCCTGCTTCCCCTCTTTCTGTGCCTGCCTCTCTGCCTATTTGTGATCTTCCTCTCTGTCAAATAAATGAATAAAATCTTTAAAAAAAAAAGTCAGATGCTGAGCCCACTGAGCCACCTAGGTGCCCGTAGGATTATGTCACACTTAAAAATCAGAGCCAATTTATCTTGGCGACATTGATGCTGAACTCCTCCCCCGTTTGGCTTCGGCGTGTTGAAAAGACATGATGGTGATCCAGGTGTCTAGGTGAGGTTTAGTAGTTAGCTGAAAATGAAATCAAAACCAGGACACTTACAGCTATCCTGATTTCAACAAAGGAGTCTTCTGAGGGGCCGCCCGAGTTCAGCTTGAGCTGCAGTTCCGACACAATCCCCAGCAGATCTGCTTTTTCAGCTTGGAGGTAGGCTACCTGGGTCTTTAGCTGTTCTAGTTCGTGGTCTGCTTCTTCCTTGGGGACTCTGGGGTCCCCAGTGGGGTCCTGGAAATGATAAGATGCAAAGTCAATAACCCAATCAAACACCTGGTCATCAAACTCAAGTGTCCCCACACCCACTGACAAGGCCGCTACTCTTTATGGTAGAAACCCTAGGATTTTCTGCGAGATCTCTTTTGATATAACAGTTCAAATGGAAGAGTTTACATTGTTTTATTATATCCAAACAATAGAAAGTTAAAACAACCTCATGACAGAAAGAAAGGCTTTCTCAGCACACAGGATAATATGGTATGAAAATAACCAGTCAGACTCTGACAACGGTAGACGGGTAAGTTGTCCAAAACCTCAAAATATAAGGACAAAAAGCTGCCAAAATCCACCTTTGCCTTCTGTCTTCCTCCCACAAAGGCAGACCCACCCTCACTGTCCCCACACTTGTCATGAATAGTTTGAAGCCCAAGCATCAAGACATCTCATTACTTGATGCATGAATGGCAAAAGACAACGCAAAGTCCAAAATTCTCTCACGCACACAGGCTGGTGGCTGTTAAACTCTCCATTGGTGTTTTTTGGCTGCTAAAAGTAAGCCCAGGGAGAAATAAGAAAACTGAAAATTTGGAGGTTGCTATGAAAGGTAAAAAAATTAAAGTTCAGCCTCTATACACATGAATAAGAAGTACTCCTATTTACTAATACCAAGTATGTGTTGCCTTCCTCTTGTTACAATTACTACAAATGACAAAGTCATAAGAGAAAGGGCCTGTTTACATGCAGTGTTCATCTGGGAGCAGAGAAAACAGATTCCAGTCCACAGCCTGCTCATCGCTGTGTATGTGGCCCTGAGCAGATTTGCTAAAATCTTGGCCTTGGTTTTCTCAGGTTAGAAAGGAAGACACGGTCCCATGTGGTCTGTGTGGTCCTTTCCCGCCCTAACCTATGAGGCCTCTCCAATTTCCTCCTCAGGAAACCTTCATGTGTTTATGGGCATGGTGCCCCTGAAATATATACTTGAGATTATCAGAGAATTACAACACAACGATTCTCTCTCTCTCCCTCTCTTATACGTGCGCGCGTGTGCGCACACACACACACACACACACACACACACACATACGCGCCCATCTCCATGACGTATTTCCTAAGGAAACAGAAACAGACTCAAAGGCTGTTAGAAGAACCAAAAAGCATCAGAAAGGATATGCATAAACCAGCTGGTCCATGAAATATTGAAACCTGGAGGGAAAGGTATTAACACACAGCATGGGAGTGTCTCTCACACCAGTGAGATCATGCTCTTCCTTCACTGGGAACTCATTGTGAAAGAACTCATTGTGAAGCTGAGAGTTAGGTGTGCAGGGAAAGGTTATCAGCCTGGGCATCCTCTCTATGTAATGACTCATCCCAAAGAAATATAATTGTGAAAGGGGTGGAAACAGGCAAAGGAGAGGCACTACTTAGCCTGGAACCAGGAAGCAAGCAGGTAAGGGCAAGGTCATGATCTATGAGGAATCTTCACATTTTCCTCCTGGACCCCTCTGAGGACATTTTATAGAATGGACTTTTATTTATTTATTTTTTTTTTAAAGAGAGAGTGAGCATGTTAGTGGGGGTGGGGAGGGGCTGAGGGAAGGAGAGAGAATCCTAAGCAGGCTCTACACCCAGTGTGGTGCCCGACTTGAGCTCGATCTCATGACTCTGAGATCATGACCTCAGCTGAAATCAAGAGTCAGATGCCCAACTGACTGAGTCACAGGTACCCCAGATCCGCATTTTTTTTTAAAGATTTTTTTACTTATTTGACAGAGAGAAACACAGTCAGAGAGGGAACACAAGCAGGGGGAGTGAGAGAGGGAGAAGCAGGCTTCCCGCTGAGGAGCGAGCCCGATGTGGGACTCAATCCCGGGTCTCTGGGATCATGACCTGAGCCGAAGGCAGTCGCCCAACCAACTGAGCCACCTAGGCGCCCTCAGATTGCATTTTTAAAACCACCTTGGCATAAGTGTAGGAAACAGAGTTTTAAGCAAGTGTCTGAGGACAAGGGATATAAGACCATGACTCTAGAATCTCAGACTTGCCAGGTTAATTTTCTTTATTGCAAGGGTGAGGATCTCTTCACTATCCTTGGGAAATTCCTATCTACTTCTTTGGCCATAAAATACCTCACAAGATAACATTTTAAATCTCTCTTCATTTCACTACTGAGACTCTTTCCATTCCCTTCCTGGACTAGAACTCACGTTTTATTCTCTCTGATCAACCTTAACTCTATGATTGGTTATTATCTTTCATCACTTTCGAGTGCCTGCCATTGACCTTCATGCAACACAATGGCTCTCCTTGTGTACTTGTATCATGTCTCCATCTTGCTGTCCCAGAAATATGCCCAACTACCATGCATTTTATAATCCTAGAAGAAACATCCAGCTAATGATCTCTGCCTAGCAATCTGTACCATTAAGTTAAAAAGTTCTCTTTACAGATGATAATAATGTATAATTCTGTGAAATTGGACAGAACCATGAAAACCTCAGCTTCACCCTGAGGATCAGAAGGCAGATCTTCAAAAGAAATGCCCTATTCCTTTTCCTTGTGTGGCATAGAACACATGAGAGGCCCTGGTGGCTGGGGGGAATTCCCTGGAGAGACTGCAGCAAGGATGGGTCAGCAAGCGTGAGAAAAGTCAGAGGCTGGGAGAACATTAAGTTGGGAAGATGTCGGCCTAAATTTTACAAATCACCTCAACCAGTCCACAAAATAAAAATTAAAGAGGCAGGGAGGCAATAGGCAGGCCTGGGAGGCACATTTATGGGGGAGAAGGCTGAGGTCAAGGGTAAGAGTCATAACTGTCTCTTTGTCCAAGCACCCATGTTCTCTGTCCCAAGGACTCAGTTCTGAGTCCTGCTTATAGCTTGTTTCAGCCGTCTTCTGCATTGAAAGAAGCTGTCCAGAGTTCCAGCTTCTGTTCTCAATTTTTTTCAATATCGGAACTTTTTAGGAAAACCCATACACAGATGATTTCAAACAAACAGACTGCTCCTGGAAGTTTCTTTCTGGGCTTCAATGTGATAGCCCCCAACAGGCTGATGCCAACTGTCAGCTCACATCCCAAGAGCCAAAGGAGGAAAACAGTGTAAGATATTTTCTGGGGCACCTGGGTGGCCCAGTCAGTTAAGCATCTGGCTTTGGCTCTGGTCATGATCTTGGGATCCTGGCATTGAGCCCCACATTGGACTCTGAGCTCAGCAGGGAGTCTGCTTGTCCCTCTGCCCCTCCCCTCCTCTGCCCCTCTCCTCCAGTACACTCTTTCTCTCTCAGATAAATAAAATCTTAAAAAAAGATATTTTCTTGCGGAGTAGAAAATTATTAAGATACCCTAGATGATTATTTCTTCAGAGTATACTACCTTGCAAATGTTTAGATACTGATATTTCCCCCAAAGAAATGACTTAATGTTTTCTGAACTGTAAGACAAGTTGGAGCATATCTAATCAACAACGAATCACTTCCCAAACAAATGTTAAGTTTATTAAAGCAGAACGTTCACATAGTCCCATGAGCAGGGAGTGACGAGTAAAGCACTGATATAAAGCACAATACAGTTGTCTAAACAACTTCTCATTCTTTAGGCTATTCCATACTGTCACCTTTTGTTATTTTCTTTCCCTTATCTTTCTTCATTTGCAAACTATACCCAAGAAATCAGAAATCAATAGGGTTAAAGGTATCTCAAGGAACATCTCTGATGTCTGGGATTCTATCCTCGCTGAATCAAACCAATGCTCCATCCTTCAGGGGGCTGCTAAGTTCCAGGCTGGGAAAACAAAGCACAGCAGATGCCCAGACTAATGAACGATAGCTAGTCAGCCTGGAATACGGGCGGATGCTTCAAATGGGTTCTGATTCATATTTTCTCTAATATCTTTGGCACCCACTCTTTGCCATAAGCACATTTCTCAGTTCTTTGGGTCAACGAGAATGTGGCAACCTGACAGCCTCCTATCAAAACATGACATGTTTCATGCCATTTTTCGAAAGTAGATGTAAAATGTAAAGTGAGGAATCTCTATTTCAGAATTAGAAACCAGAGCAGTAAGTAAAACTTTGGAGTAAAAAAATTTTGGATGTAACTGTACATCACAGACATAAACTAAAAACTAACACTTAGATGGTTCTAGGCAGAAGTTCTCCTGCACCATCTAAAATCAATACAAAATATTGATTTATAACTGCAACCTCCTTTTGACTATAATCAATATGGCCAAAACTGTACAAACTTCGCTCCCCCAACAGAGACTGTACATGACCCTTGAAACTACAACCACCTTCTCAGGAAGAACAGTTCTTTCAAGATGATGCAAGATACTCGTCTAGCCTAAACCATGAAAGGTTTTGATCTAGAAGTCTAGACAAGGAAGATTCCACTCTAAATATTAATAAAAGAAAATAAAATCACAACTGATCAGTCTGCTCACCTCAAGGGACTTTTCTGTTTTCTCTTTGAGTTTTTCAAGTTCTTCCTTCAATTTTTCATTTTCATGACTCAAAGCCATGAGGCGCTCTTTGGCTTCTTTGCTCTGTATCTCAAAAAAGAGGCGTTCTTCCTTCTGTTTCTCTGTCCAGGCTGAAAGCTCTTCAAATCGCCCTTTCATTGCCTGATTATTTAGCTTCATGGCTTCTGTACAGGGTTCAGAGTGAGACTGTCACACATCAGACTTGATTTGATGAAACCAAGACCACCCTCACCACTCAGCCCTGAAACTAAAGAAGCCCTGCTTGACCTGGGCCCCGGGGTTGGCAGGAAATGTAGGAAGGTGAGTGTTTTTTGCTTCCAGACAGGACTCGGGGGCCTAATGTCATTTCTAGTCCTCCAAAGACTCCAGAAAATAAAACTAGTTTGGGTCCCTCCACGCCGGCACACATGCTAGAGGACTGATTTGAACACTGGCCCTGCCAGAAACCATGGCCTGACACCCCAGACTGCTTTCTGTGAACAAGTCCTATTTAGGACTAACTCTGTAATTCTTCCTATTTCCTTCTAAAGGGACTCCATGTCATTATGCCATTTCCCGGGGTGTGTAAGTACCTTCTATTCTCACCTGTAGCCCAAAAGTAAACAGTGGAAACAATTTCAGCCTTACCCAAAGCTAAACTCTGTGCTCTCTCTCCCGCTAGGGAAACAGAGAGAGGGGAATTCATTAACAAGCTCTTTGACAGAGAGATACCATTCATGAAGGCCCAGGGTGAATGAAGAAACATGGCGGCCAGGGGCTGCTCACCTTTGAGCTGATGGTTCTCGGTCAGGAGCTCCTTCATCTGCTGCAGCAGTTCCTCGGGGGTGAACGTGTCCAGGTTTGGGTGAGCCAGGTTGGGGGGCCCATTACCTGTGGTGTCGTTGGGGCTGTCCCCTTTTTCAGTTAGGCAGCTAAGCGGTTGGTGGGACATGGCTGCAGGACCTAGGGAAATGTCACAAAATGAAGGGAGAGCTGTCTTCCCGCTGCAAGGGTCCCCGTGAGTCCCACAGATCCGTGGGCAACTGCTAGTGACTATTCCAAAAGTTGCCTCCTTCCTCTCCAATTCTATTTTGGACATTTTTGGTTCTTCCCTTTTAAATGAAAAAGGGGCATGCCACCTTCTGTGTGTTGTGTGTGTGCATGGGTGTCTGTGTGCGTGGGTGTGGTGAGGGCCCGCGGGATGGAGGAGGAAGAGAAGAGCATGAGATCATGAGAATCAGGAATCCTAACAGAGGAATTCAAGGCTTCCAAACATATACTTGTAGGCATGGGTGAAGTATCATTAAATTGGTTTTCTTATGCAAATCTTTCAAGCTCAGATCTTTTTGTTTTGGGTGAACTGCACATGAAGCTGTTAAAAAAAAAATCTCTGTATTTTATCTCTTGAATTTTTGGCTAAGAGGAAAGGGAGAAGGAACATGTTTTGAATGCTGACTACATGCTGAGTCACCGCAGCAGACATTTCAGTTTCTAATTCTCACTAAAACCCAACTGGATGGCTACTTTACAGGCGACGGAGCTGAGCTCCCGCGCCATTGGAGTTCTGCTGAGGTCAGGCCAGAAAGGACGCAATCGAGTATTAACCGTACCCAAACCCAGCTCTGTCATACAATAAAGATGCTACTGAATATTTAGGGTTCAAGAGTCAATAATTCTGCCAAGGCATCATAAAAAGACTAAGAGGTCTTGCTCACTTATTGCATATTCTGGGACTATTTTAAGCATACCACTCTCTTTTGAAGAGGGGTCAATGTGGACATAAATAAGACAGATAAGATAGACAAGGTGGACAAAAATAAGATCCACTTATGTATGTCCTACCACCATAGGAATCTCTTCTAACAACTGGCGACATGCTACAGGCAAACAGTTTCTTTTTTGTGCTTGTCTTCGTGCCGATGCTGATAAGCCTTGTCAGGGAGATGAAGAGAGATGGAGCCCTCTCTGATACATCACCATATCACTAACATCCAGGAGCGCTCTTGGCGACCATATATTAAAATGCAACAAGCACACAGGTTGTGCTGCAATGCTTCTTCCCCACCCCCAACTGGAAGCGATGCCTCAGGTTCTCTGGAGGTCCCCTGGACCCAAGAGCCTGATGACCTGCTTTTGGTCTGAAGGAATGTGCAGGCCATGAGAGACAGAACCACACAGGACAGCAGGCTACGGCTTCTCCCCTGAGCACCCACCTTAAGCACAGGCAGTCTCATGAAATGCTTTAATGAGGATGACGATTTCTACAGTGAAAAGCACTTGCGAGGCATACTATCCCACTGTGAGCCTTTGGAAAGTAGCCTATGTTTTACATATCCTAATGCCTTTAGAAAAGTGGTGTAGTGCCGAGGTGTGCTCTTAGTATTCGGTGACTGGATGAGACTGCTTTTGCTTTCCCCAGTAAAATAATCTGGATAAAATAATTTAGAAAAAAACCATTTGGAGTCATTTTCACACAGTATGATGTTGGAGCTAATCTTTCATAAACACGGGTTTTTACCAAATAAGAGGAATGCTAAAGAGACACAAAGATAAATCCCTGCAATGTGCCCTGATGTTTAGAGCAACAATGCCCACAATAACCAAAATATAGAAAGAGCTCAGATGTCCATCGGCAGATTAATAGATAAAGAAACACACAATGGAATGCTACTCAGTCATGAAAAAAGAAATCTTGTCATTTGCAATGACGTGGATGGAACTAGAGGGTAATAAGCTAAGCGAAACAAGTCACATAAGAAAGATAAATACCACATGATTTCATTCATATGTGGACTTTAAGAAACAAAACAGATGAACATAAGGGAAGGAAAAATAAAATAAGATAAAAACAAAGAGGGAGGCAAACCATAAGAGACTCTTAAATCTAGGGAAAAAACTGAGGGTTGCTGGAGGGAAGGTGGGTGGGGGATGGGGCAATTAGGTGATGGGCATTAAGAAGGGCACTTGATAGAATGAGCACTGGGTGGCTTTTTTAAAATTTTATTTATTTGAGATAGAGCACAAGTGGAGGAGGAGGGGCAGAGAGAGGAGGAGAAGCAGGCTCCCTATGGGGGCTAGATCCCAGGACCCTGAGATCGTGACCTAAGTCAAAGGCAGATGCTTAAACAACTGAGCCACCCAGGTGCCCCAGCACTGGGTGTTCTGCATAACTGATGAAGCACTAAATTCTATCTCTGAAACTAACAATACACCATATGTTAACTAAATTGAAATTTTTTTTTAAAGATTTTATTTATTTGACAGCGAGAAACACAGCCAGAGAGGGAACACAAGCAAGGAGAGAGAGAGAGAGGGAGAAGCAGGCTTCCCGCCGAGCAGGGAGCCCGATGTGGGACTCGATCCCGGGTCTCCAGGATCATAACCTGAGCCGAAGGCAGTCGCTTAACCAACTGAGCCACCCAGGTGTCCCTAAATTGAATTTTTAAAACATTTTTTAAAAACCTTGCAATATGTATCATTTACTTGTCGACTCTTTAGTTGGCCTAGGTATTCAATGATTATAATACACTTTGCAAAAGCAAATGGAAATATTCAACAGATTTTTTTTTAAAAAAATTCCTAAGCAGTTCCCTAGAGATGTGCTTAATTTCATTTTATTCTATACACATTTCTCCTTAATGGTTTTTCCAAGAGAGAGGAAAGGGGAGAGAAGAGGGAAGGGCAGGGGAGGCAGGGAAGAGGAAGGAGGTGGAGGGGAGAAAAGAAAGATTGCTCTTAAGAATTATTCAGGTATTCTTCCTCTTCAACTTTCCTTTACACTTTCCTTTAGACACCCACAATAAAGTTAAAACTGGCGCTAGCTGTTTTATCAGGGCTTCTAACTTTTTCAGTTCGCCCAGATTTTAGGAAGACGTGAGGGAAAAAAGCAGGGCTACGCTAAGAAAAAACACGGGGTGCCTTACCCAGATGTATGACCTCTTACGATAATTTACAGACTTGTCTAGCAAATGATGATCATTACATTTGCTTTCAGCTCAAAAACCCCATGAGAAGTCTTCTTGAGTTTCCAGGAAGATCCAGCCCCACCATCCAACACATACAGTCCAGCACCGTCATGGCCATGCCACCATATGTATTCTATGTCTGTCCTAATCACACCAAATATTTCACCATCCAGCATTGTTAGGAAAAATTATTTGGTAATTCAAATGTCATAGGAAATAAGAGGTTAGTGTATATGCCAAACATAAGCATGTAAATACTTATTATCAAATTGTTACCCAAAGCAATTTAATTGATTTTTGGTGACCCAAAGAGCACCCTATGATTTTAGGTATTTTGGGGACATCATTATGAGTTATGAGTACAGTGCCTATGTGAAATATCTATTGGTAGAGTACTCTTTAGGGAAAGAATTTTCTGAATTTTCTAAATTTCTAACATCACCTTAAGCTACTTTCAATTGAACAAACACAGAGATGAATTATAAATTCTTGCACACATTTTTAAAGGTTATAGAAATTGGAACTAAGCCATTTATTCCAAGGTTCTATTTGGTAACAGAATTGCTTTTTTTTTTTTTAATAACAGAATTTCTTATAAAAATCCAACTAACCGTATCTAAAACATGTCTTTTTTTTTTTTTTTAATGTAAGCTCTATGTCCAACATGGGGCTTGAACTCATCACTCTGAAATCAAGAGTCACATACTCTACCAACTGAGCCGGCCAGGCACCCTTGAAACGTGTCATCTCTATGCAAAGGTGACATTTATCTACATAAGGGTGAATTAATTTAGCACATGATTTATCAAGATTTCATCAGTGAAGAAGACACCAAACTACCTGGAATTATAGTAATGACTTGACTTTGTGGGTGTGGGCATGGGCAAGAGCTTAAATCTTGAATCTTAAATCTCATTCCCGAGTTGGCCTTACAAATGATCCAGTCCAACTTCTTATTCGTTCCAAAAATCTCTTATCTGGTTTCCATGGAAGATGGTCATACAGACCAGGCCTGAAAGGCTTCAATGACAGAAAATATGAGCAATACTTCAGCGGGCAACAGAGGCCATTCTGTTCCGGGACCATTCCCATCATTAGAAAGCCATTCTGTATCAAACAGAAATCTGCCTTATACTGACTTCCACCCACGGACATTGGACCAGTGAGAATCTTGCAGAATAAGTTTCCAGGCCCTGGTATGTTCCAAACTGGCTTAATAAGCATTCACAGGTTCAACCCCCACATGAATAAATTAATTTCAAACAGTAAAAACCTATTTCGAGATCAGCGACATTGGATGGCTGAGCACAGACCCAAGATTACATCAACTAAAACCATAATCAACCTGGAAAAAGAACTCAAAGTCTGTATCCAACGAAGGGGGAAAAAGAAGCTTTGCTTTTCATGCCTGAAATGGTATTCTGATTTTGTAATTGGCTTACCTACAGAAAATGGAAATAGATTTACTCTTTTCACATAACGCAGGAACCTGGGAGTATCTTGATTCTCTCCATTGAGTCTGACAGGTCACTAAGTTGCTGATGCTTCCTCCTCCTTCCCATCCCTGCCAGCTTAGGGCAGGCCCTCCTTGTCTTGTCTCGATTACAGGAGCGATGCACTCCACAGAGTACAGGATTTTTGTCTATTCTGTGCACACTGTGTACCCAGCACAGAGAATAGTTGCTGAAGAGTCTCGTATACGGTCTGGCTGTCCTCTTCTACTGCAGTCCCCCTACCACTACGGATTCTTTCCTGGCATGCGGTCACCCTCCTGCCGAAAACCCTTCCCATACAAGGCAGAGTTCCAGCTCCCAAATGAGAAAAACGTGGACTTTCAGAGTCTGGCCCCCACTTACCCACCAGTATCATCTCCTGTCACCACGCCACTGGCATGAAAGGCACATGAAAGAGCTCACGGCTTCCCGCTGTTTTCTGCTTCTCCACCCTTATCTCTGTTCTCCCCTCTGCACAAAATGTCTGGCCCCACGTCTGCCCTGGCAAATACCCACCAGACAGTTCCACGTCCGGCTGAGATAGACGCTGTGTAAAACAGACTGTTCTTTCCTCTCAGTACCCAGTAGCACTGGGCTCTTTCTGCAAAGTCCCATAATCACCCCATTCCAGTCTATCTTCCATCAAACTTCAGTGAAGGTCACTATTTTAATCTACCTTGTGAGCGGCACACAGCAGGCTCTCAGTAAATGTTCACTGAAATGAAATGAAAATACAGCGCAACGAGGTATTTTAAGGTCTAGCACTAGTAAGACACTTTCTGCTCTGTAGTGACAAACACAGCATGCTAGAGTATTATGAGTTTTTCGACAGCTCTACCGCACTCATTCCCAGATTCTTGAACTCAACTTTTAAAACTTGTTTTGAAAGTTAGTACTGTTTCTTTTATCATCCCCAAAGGTATCTGGGTGTCATAACACACATTCTATTATCCCATCCTTACATACATGTCAAAATAAAAACCTTCAAAAAGTATTTTCCTCTGAATGAAACAGACCTCACTTCTCAAAAACAGAGTTTAATTTCTTCCTTTTCCTTTGGATTTACTAATCCCACTGATGCCGAAGAACATATCAAAAAGTCCGAGTCTCTGAAAAATTCAGAAAAAGCAGGGCTCGGAGAAGAAAATACCCATGCATCCTTACTTAAGGGAGAGGGTTCTATAGGAAGGTAACACAGTGGTCAATTCTTTTCAAGAATAAAGTTTGCTTTTGCTTTTTGGAGGGTTTAGTTGGATTCCATAGCATACTATGCAACCTGAGATCAGTTACAAAAAAAAAAAAAAAAAAAAAAAAGACGTTATTTGTATAATGTCGTCCACAACATACAAAGAACCACTAGAAGTGGCCCAGTAGAAAAACCGATCAGTCACTCGTAAGATTCCAGTCACTGTCCTCTTTCCAGGCCACATTTAAATTTCACTTGCTTTGTCCATTCCAGGGCAAGGTTCCCTGGCATTAGCCTCTGCTCCAGGATCTCTTCAGCCCAGCACAAACTGGGCACATCCTGGAGGCAGCCAGGGTTCCCCACCTCTTCTCTCCCCCAGCAAAGAGCAAGGGGAGGAGCTGGTTCTTGTGTTAACAGTGCTGCCCTGCTTAGGGGCATCGGAGGCTTCTGAGGTCCTAACACCACCTTACTGGACTAGGGTTCTGTTTTCCATTTCATCCTTCAGTAGTTTGGGCACATACATTTCCATACAACAGACAACAGTTGTCCTGGAGCAGGAGACCACAATCTAAACTCTGCCTCCAGCTTACACATTTCCGATAATGAAAACAATTCCTCTGGGGTTCTCAGCCTCATCCAGGATTCATGGTCTAGGTATGTATATACACATAAACACATACATACATACATGTTCCCCCGGACACAACGGTTTATAAAGATTCCTTTCAGCTGTTAGGAGTCCCAGTGCCTTAGAAAGAGGTCACCTGTTCCTTAGTGTTCCTGGGCCACCTCATAAAGCTAGAATAGATTTTGTTTCTCAAACGTATGCCTTTAACCACTTCCTACAAAATGAGGAACTGGCTGTATCAATCATTTCCAGCCTGCCGGAGGATGTCACCCTCAAACCACCTCCGTGACCTTACAGAGGAAGTCACCTGCGGCCAGCCGGGCGGGTAAAAAAGTGGGGAGGGCGCTTTGGGATGGCCGCCCCCCTGCTGTTTCTCACCAGGTCAGGATTCGCCCAGACCCGGAAACCCTCTCCGGCGAGAGGACGTCCCATCCCTCGCCATCCACACCCGACAGGCTCCCGGTCGCCGGGAAGGGGGCCGCGGGAACAGCTTCCAAGGCGGTAAGGGAGCCGTCGCCTCGCCGAGCCCCTGCCCACCCCCTGCCCCCGCTCACCCCGCGCCTGCGCTCCGGCCTCTCTCGGGGTCACTGCTCCCTCGACATCGTGCCCGCTGGGGGAGGGCTCCGGACCCGGATGCAGACGCAAACCGGGGGACCAGCCAGGGGCAGCGGCGCGGGACTAGGGAGCCTCGGGCGGACTAGCGGCCTCGCGACCCCGCCCAGCGCCGCTCAGCTGACCGCCGCGCGGGTCTCCCCGCCCCAGCCGGGAATTTCCCAGGCCCCGCCCCCGAGGCCCCGCCCCGCGGCCGCGCCCCCACACACCCCGCCCCCTATTCCCCGCGCGAGCCCCTCGCCGGCAGTCTCCGCCTGGCAGCTTGCTTGGTTAGAGGACCCGGCCTGGGAAATGACGGCTACAGCGGTCCGTGAACGGCCGTGACCCGCCGCGCTCGCTTAAATAAATTATTAATTAAAGGATGTGCGGGGTCCGTCTCCTCTGCTGGGGTCCCTTTAGAAGGTCGGAGCCGCAGGGGCTCGCTGCGCCCCACGGAAAGAGGAGTGCAGTCCCAGGCATCCTTTGCCCGAGCCTTCGATCTCAGTTAAAATTAAAAGCCTTACATCTAGATATAGTTAACTGCACATGCATGGCTTTCCATCCGACTTTGCCCTTAAAATAGACCTTTAATTAAAAACACAAAGCCTGGAGGATGCTTCTTGGGCTCTTTGTTCCCAAGGAAGAGGCCAACTGTGGACACCTGGATAGTTCAAGTGCCCCAGGCAGGTGGCATTACTGGATTGACCTGGATTGTCTTGGGAAGCAGAACTGTTGATCAACTTGTACGGGAGGTGGGAAGATGCCTCCGGATTAGATAGAACGAAAGGGGAGGAAACCGGACAAGGAAGTAAGAAGCGCAGTAATTTGAGTAAGCACAACGAGAGGATTGAGGAAGGATGCAGACACAGGACACAGAAGGGAACTAATAGTGAGGTCAAGGTCTGGGCAGAGTCTCGACCAAGGTGGTACAGCCTGTGCCCTGGCAACAGGACGCCATGCAAGATAAGAAAACAGAAATAGGAGAGGAAGAGGGGGAGGAGGGGAGAGTTGAGAGAGGGTCTGAGAGTAAGTTTGTGCCAAAGATCAAAAAGGACTTGAAATACCAGATATATACCCTAACCCTAATGCCTAACCCCAACCCCAGCAGAAATTTGGGGTTTTATTCTCTGGAGTCTCTGAACTGCAAAATACCCTAACCCTAACTCGTAACAAAAAGGAAAAAAAAAAAAAAAGGACCTCATATGCGGTAAGAACTTGAGTTAGGTATGAAGCCGCTGACGCTGCTCGCGGGTAATACGCACCTAGCGGCTGTGCGTCCAAACTGCCCAATGGTTGGAAGGCAAGGAAAAAAAAATTCCGAATCCAAATGGGAAAAGGCGGATGCGCCCTCTCCAGGCGCCTGGGAAGGATTCAGTTTCACTTTCTAGACAGCTTCAGTCAAGGTTCCCTCTCTGCCTAGTCCCCCCCCCCCGAGTTAATAATCTCCAAAACTGGGTAGAGGGGTAGCAAGTCAGTCCCTGGCCCGACACCCAATTCCTGAGGGTCGCTCCTGAACCTGTCCCAGGGCCCGGGGTGAGTCCAACTCTCAGTGGCTCGCCTTCTATTTTAAACCATATTAAGGTAAGATTAAATGAGTGTAAGAGGATTTGGGGGGCGGGGAGGTGCAGGAGGAAGGTCGTACACAGGCTGCGCTCAGCTGGGGAGTGGAAAGGTTGGAGCTGAGTTTCTGGTAGATAAAGTGGTCAAGGGAGTTTTCTCAGCAGTCTGAAGCATTGCGCAGCCTCACCACTTATCAGTTCCGTGACCTTGGGCGAGTTACCTGATCTTGCCGTGCCTTATTCTCTTTATCGGCAAAATTCAAAAAGTTCTGAGGACGAAAAGCCTTTCTTAGTTCATTTGATGGCAAATCCCGACCTCAGCTGATGAAGTATTATTTACAGTCTTTAGACCACTTCATAGGATTATTTATTTCATTGGACACCCATTAATTAGTTTGTATGAGGTATGTTTCAGACACTCTTGGAGAGTTATGTCATATAAATTACCTACTTTGTAATGCATTTCTGTCTCTCCTTTCTAAAATCCAAAAAATTCTGAAATCTGAAACTGGACCTTGCTCCAAAGTCTTTAAGTAAGGGATCTGGATCTACAGCCCCTACTGCCTAAGGCCATTGGGAGGATGTGGGGCTACGACCAAAGTAACAGGGGGGCAGGATGATCCTGCTGTCATTGCTGGTGATAAAGCCTGTTGGGTGGCACCGCCTTCCTCTCACACTTCCGGGAGTAGATGGACTCTAAGTACAGATAAAAAGACTAAAATTATAACGTGCTTTTAGCTATTCACTGATGTGGTTTTGTGGTGGGTGAATGCAAAGCAGTGTGACAGCATATTCAGTGAGTTATTAATTTATTTCTTGGTTTCTGGGTTCCTCCCCATCCCCCTCCCCACCTCTGTTTGGAGAACGCAGCCCATCCCTTTGCAGCTCCTACCTCCAGGGCATTTGTAGGACTCTTGGACAAACACACTTTTTCTTTTCTTTTCTTTATTTATTTATTAAAGATTTTATTTATTTGAGAGAGAGAGAGCTGGCAAGAGAGGGAACACAAGCAGGGACAGAGGGAGAGGGAGAAGCAGGCTTCTCGTTGAGCAGGGAGCCTCATGCAGGGCTCCTCCCAAGGGCAAAATGAACAAGACTTTTAGTTTCTTTAAAAAAAAAAAAAAAAGGAAGAAAGTTTTATTGGAGCCCAAGTGAGGACGACTTCCCTGGATGCACAATCTTGGCAAAGAGGAGAGTGCTGCCAACAAAGAAGGTTGGATACAGGGTTATATATGCCTTTTTACATAAAGGGTTACGATTCACCATGACATAAGACATTTCAGAAAATTAAGAACTTTATCTTGGGTTTTAGTATGGACAAGGTTGTGGGCTTGAGAGGTAGGGGAGCTTAGGGAGATTCTTACTCTTATCTCTAGAAATATTTCTTTAAGGTGATTTGCTAATGAAGCAGATGTAAAAAGTGTGCTCACGGCAGAAATTGTGCCTATGTTCTGAAGTTTGATTAAATCATTCTGACCTTAGTAAAAGTTAAAAATATAGCTTCCCTTTGGAGACGTGTCTTGAAAGAAGTTGCTGTGGCCAATGTCGAAGAGGTTACTGCCTATGTTCTCCTCTAGGATCTTGATAGATTCCTGCCTCACATTGAGATCTTTCATCCATTCCAAGTTTATCTTTGTGTGTGGTGTAAGAGAATGGTCACGTATCATTCTTTTATACGTAGCTGTCCAATTTTCCCAGCACCATTTATTGAAGAGACTGTCTTTTTTCCACTGGATATTTTTTCCTGCTTTGTCGAAGATTATTGACCATAGAGTTGAGGGTCCATATCTGGACTTTCTACTCTATTCCATTGGTCGTTTTTGTGCTAACAGACACATGAAAAAATGTTTATCATTAACCATCAGGGAAATTCAAATCAAAATCACATTGAGATACCACCTTACACCAGTTAGAATGGCCAAAATTAACAGGACAGGAAACAAGAAGTGTTGGAGAGGATGTGAAGAAAGGGGAACCCTCTTACACTGTTGGTGGGAATGCAAGTTGGTGCAGCCATGCTTTGGGGAACAGGGTGGAGATTCCTTAAAAAATTAAAAATTGCACTACTGGGTATTTACCCCAAAGGTACAGATGTAGTGAAAAGAAGGGCCATATGTACCCCAATGTTCATAGCAGCAATGGTCACAATTGCCAAACTGTGGAAAGAGCCAACCAAGGTGCCCTTCAACAAACGAATGGATAAAGAAGATACGGTGCATATATACAATGGAATATTACGCCTCCATCAGAAAGGATGAATATCCAACTTCTGTATCAACATGGATGGGACTGGAGGAGATTATACGGAGTGAAATAAGCCAAGCAGAGAAAGTTAATTATCATATGGTTTCACTTACTTGTGGAGCATAAGGAGTAACATGTAGGACAGTGGGAGAAGGAAAGGAAATGTGAACTGAGGTAAATCAGAGAGGGAGACAAAGGATGAGAGACTGTGGACTCTGAGAAACAAAGTGAGGGTTTTGGAAGGGAGGGGGTGGGGGGATGGGTGAGCCTGGTGGTGGGTATTGAGGGCACATACTGCATGGAGTACTGGGTGTGGGGCATAAACAATGAATCTTGGAACACTGGAAAAATAAAATAAATTATTAAACAAAAAAAATAAATACATCTTTTTTTAATTAAAGATTTTATTTATTTATTTATTTGA